>VZTZ01040326.1:796355-1080746 GCA_013400955.1 Drymodes brunneopygia
AGAAATAAAAAAAATAAAGCATTCCCCCCCCCCCCCCCAATTTACAGAAAGATTGCCTGATTTCAAACTTATACTATAAAAGCTGTAATCCCAGACCTTCTTTACTTCTCACACATTATTTTCTTTGCCCAGTCTGACATTCTGTAATAATATTGTTCACAGTCAGCTATGTCACTTTATCTAGAAACTTGTTCCTGCAAAGTAAATTATCAGAGTTTACCCGCAAACTGAAACCTTACTAAAACAGTTATTTCATAAAGCAAGGCTTAGTGGTTCTTTCCAGCCCCAGATACTTCTTGCTTCTTTTGCTCCTCTTAATGGTTTATATCCTCTAACACTAATCAGTCCTTCCAACTTCAGTACCTTCATCATCCCCCCCAAATTAAAATCTGACAACTAGCCTTCTACTACCTAGCAAAACTCTGCTGTTTCAGTGTCTGGTGCCAGGGTCACTGGTGGCTGGAGTCCATCTCAGTTGTTAGCATGAGGAGCACCAGGTGAGGCAAGTAAGATTTCCACACCCACCTTCTGCCCTGCTGGTCCCTGTCTGATTTGAGGAACATCCTCTGGAAGGCAGAGTGTCTGTGTTTTGGAGAGCCTGTTGTCAAACCATTTGGCACTCTTAATCTATTTAGAATAAAAGTTGAATCATGGGCATTATATGAATCCTACAAAAATGAAATATATAGAAAAAATGGGAGAGATATTAACCCCCAGCTTAAGATCTTGATGCTTTCAAAAATAAAGAAAAGGTGCAAGCTCTATAGTCATCACAGGACTGCAAGTAATATTAAATAAATACAGAGAGTTGTGGAGATCTAAGTAGCCAGACCTACAAGTCTGTCTTTAACATAAGGCCAGACATGTTAAAATACCTACATTTGTCTGCATTGGCTGCTAAAATTACTTAAACTTACAACCAACATGGACTTTGGAAGCCAACAAGTTCATAAAACATTTTTGAGCTATTTTGAGCTATTAAGGCATTTGTTCTTTTTTGCATTGCTTACACAGAAAGCCTGTCTCATCAATCACATTGGAAAAACATAGTTATAGAAATATGAATGGAAGGAACTGTTGCTTTTGCTGTGCTGTCCTAACATTCTGTGGTTTGATCTCTCTTAGTTTTTTTGCTGTTCATATCATGTCATCTCCTGTTTACCCAGTGTGTTTTTGCCAAACATAGTTATGTACTTACTGATAAATAAATATTGACCAGAATGACAGCCAGAATTCTCTCCTTTCCAATTAGACAAAAAATTGCTTTGATTAGATTAAAAACCTGGCAGAAACAAACCACTGAATCCCTGAATTGCCAGGTAAAGCTGCACCCTCCTTTACAGATCAAGGCTGATTTTTAGAAGCAGCACAGTCTTTAGAAACACATCAGTCTATGGTCTCTGACCTCTGGCCTCTGATTCTGCTAAGTGCAGTAATGCATGTTTATTTTTACATTTTTAGGGATGCTCTTCTTGCTAATAACCAAAAACCAGTAAAAGTCAGAAATCTAAAGTCATTGCTCACTTTGGAATTTATGTGAGCCAGCAGCTTGAGAGTTTTTGCACAGATGAGCTGGCCCTGCCTGCTCTCTAACAATGTGAGAGATTTTTTAAAGTCTTAATGTCTCTTTCTTAAAGCAGGGATCTTTACAAGAGAAGGAGGAGAGTGATCTGGACTTTGTTTCCTCACAAAGCCCCAGTGTTCAAGAATGGCTGGCACAAGCAAGAACTACTCGCTCACAGCAGCAGCAGAGTACCCTGCAGCAACAGAAAGTTGGTGTTTTGCATTTCTTTTACTCCCATCTTTAGATTGCACTTAATGCTATAGCTGAGCCAGTCTTGTTAATATTTCCACTGAAATATTAGTTTTTACACTGCTTCTTACTCACTGCTTTTGTAATGATATATCTGTGTTCACCATCTTATATCTGTAAGAGCCAGGCAGACCAGACTTCCTGGGTGAGCATGGTCAATTCACTTAATCCCTCTATCCTTTTTTTGTCCACCAGCATAAAATTGAATCAACTCTTGAAGTTACTCTGAGGAGAGATGATAGTATTCAAAATAATAACTTTGTCTTCATAGAAGCAAAGATACACATATTACATGATACATTGTGTTGCATGATATGCAGATATTCTCACTAGGGTAGGTTCCAGAAACTTCAGTGTATTAGTTAGTTAGTTCAATAATCCAGTTTATGTATCCAATTTTTCTGTGTCCCTGGCTGGAGATTTTGGGCAACTTTTGGTGTTCCAAAAAAACACCATGCTCAGCAATTTTGCATGACAGTTAAGCAAGGTAGACATATCCTTCTGAGGCAAAACCAGTCTGTTTGAGATTTGTTCTGTTTTTTGTAACTTGCTGTGCTAGGAGCTGGAACAAGAGCTGGAAGAGCAGAAGAATCTGCTTCGATCAGTAGCGTGCCGTGGAGGGGAGATCCTAACACAGCAAGGCTCTGCTGAAGGCCAGTCTATAAGGTTTGCGTTCATGTGTTGTTTTGAAATGTAAATTTCTGTGGCTGTGCTTTGTCATCCTTATGTTTACATCCTTCTTCTGCTTGTAGTCCTCTAATTTTTGTGTTACCACTTTTATACAGCACCTAGGATACTGGAGTCCTGTCTTATAATTCAGGGGTCTGATAATACAGTTACACAAACTGTTTTCTGCTAATAGATCACCTTCAGCATTTAGAAATGCCCTTTATTCTTACTAGCAGGCATCACACTAAAATTAAAGATTAGTGGGAGTCATTAGACGAGAAGTGGATCAGTTACTGTAACTTTATGGACCAGTACTGGTGTGTGAATCACATCTACCTCAAACATTGGCATCTGCAATTGTAACCAGATCTTCCCAGATAAGATACTCATTGCTTAATTTTATTTTTCCTGCAATTAGCATGTATTTTTCTTTTTGAAGCCTTAATTCTAATGCCAGAAAGTACTTAACCAGTCTCCTTCTGTCTGAGGCTTCCTTCTGTCCCGTGGTGGTATACTATAGAAATAAAACAAAAAGAAAAAACAACCAAACAGAAAATTCTGAATGCAATTAACTGTTTACCAAAGCTAAACTCATATGCTTTTCCTGCATTAAAATAGCATGGTATGTCTGACATTTTGAGATAGGAGGTGAGGAAGGAGTCAGATAAAATATATTTTTTAATTCAAGCTTTGAAGTAAAACCTCTTTATAGACTACATTTCCATGTAGTATATATTCAGTCTGGTTTGGGGATTTTTTACTTATTTTGGGTACTTGTAATTCTAAACAGCTTTTTAGAAAGTACATTTTATTCCATCAGACAAGAACTTCCTGCTGTTCAAACCGGCCTTTGCCTTATTATTTGAAAAACAAAACCAAAACCAACAAGTCAAAGCTTTAAAATGTAGCACTTAATTTAAATCTAGAATTTCCTAATGGAAAATTATGACTTTAAATGGTTATAACTTTTGCGTTTGTTAAACCTTTATGCATCTTCTGATTCAGTGAGAAGTCTGATGTACTCTCTGAGGAATTAGTCTTAGAGGGTGAGAAGCCATCCTCTGAAGAACAAATGAAGAGAAAATGGGAAAGCCTAAACCAGGAATTCAGTACCAAGCAGAGACTGCTCCAGAAAGCTTTGGAAAAAGAACAGCTGGTAGCTTTTTTTTAAATTTCTCTTTCCATTTTCTCTTTGAAAGCAGTTGTTACAACAGAAGGTACAATATGTAGATCCATTAAGGTGCTGTAGTTAATGCATGAGATATGGAACAATTTCTTTTTTTGACGCCTTTAAAAGCTGTTAAATATTGGCACTAGCACTGCTTATATTCAAAGTGATTTGAATTACACTATCAGGATAATGAACTAGAAAGGAAGAAAGAGCTCAGACAAAATGTTTATCTACTTATATAACTCAGGATAATTCTGTAACAAATCATCCCTCTGGATTTGATCAGTACTCTGGCAGCAACTCAGAGGAAAACTGTTATTTTCAGTTTGAATTTATTGATTACATTCAATTCTTGATCTTAGTGGGTGAAGAATTTCAGGCACAGAATTTCTACTGAAAGAAACAGGGATTAATCAATCAAACTGGGGACAATTCAAAATCTATATCAACATGAATCTTCCATTTTATTGTTAGTAGACCCATATTATTAGACTTCTTTATATAACAGTCCATTAATCAGCTTCCAAAGTTCTAAATACCTTGTATTAATTAAACAGTAATTGATTATATTTTTGGTAAAAACAATAATTTTTAATTCTGGTTACAAGTATTTATCCTGCATTTCTAGTGAACCTCCCATTGAGCAATATTTATTCAAATATTCATGTCATGGAGCATTTGTGGGAGGACCATGAGCATTAGGTGGTGATAGCCTTAGAGAGTAGGGAATCTGTACAGCTGAATTTTGTGCCCTAAATATGGCAGATGTATCCTAATTAGTACTTCTGTCTCAGCAGCTTTGTAGCAGACCAAACAGACTGATGCCTGGAATGCCTTTGTATAAGGAGGAGACACAGGATGAAGATAAATGCTTAGTGTCACCAGTATTGGTTGAATTGAATCAGGCTTTTGAAGATGTCTCATCTGAGGTAATTTGCAATTGTCTTTACCCCTGTCCTCCAGCAAAGCCACATTTACAGTGAAAATTCCTCCAGCTATGACCTAGAAATTCAGGCCTTTCCCAAATATTAGAAGTTATAAAGACCGTCTTGTACTTCTACTCTGGACTTCTCTGGTTCCTTTTGCCCAGGCTGGACGGGTGGAGGAGACCCTGCATCTTGAACAGAAGCTGTATGAGGGTGTCACAGCCACATCTGTGTGGCTGGATGGTGTGGAAGAGCAGGTCTTTGTTGCTACAGCTCTGTTGCCAGAGGAAGAAACAGAAACATACCTCTGCAAGCAAGAGGTGAGGAATCCATGAGTAGGACTTCTTTCCATCGCCAATAAGTGTGCATTTAATTTAGCATTTAGAACACAAGTATTAGAATCCTGCATAAGTGTCATGTTGCTGACATAATCTCTATGTCACTTCAGCATTCTGCAGTTGACCACGCAGGGAATGTTACAGAAAGCATAGACTCTTTTTTGTGTTCAACTTCTTTTCTAAATATTAACGCAGACCACGTTGTCAAAATTGAAACAAATTGAAAAAGAGGGAGGAATGCTCTGGGACATAGAAAAAGTACAAGCTCATCAGCATTAACTAGGGATGAGGGAGGGGGAAAGAACTGAGTAGTGGCAGGGAGAGAGAGGCAATAGGACAAAGCAATAACTGTTTTCAACTGAAAAGGATATATTCAGACAAGATATAAGGAAGAAATTTTTCAAAATGAGAGTGTGGAAATGCTGGAACAGGTTGCCCTGAGAGGTGGTTGGATGTCCCATCCCTGGAAACATTCAAGTTCAGGCTAGAGAGGGCTCTGAGCATCCTGATGTAGTTGAAGATGTCCATATTTACTTCAGGAGGGTAGGACTAGATGACCTGTAATCCAACCCAAATGTTTCGATGACTTTGTATGATTTTGTTCCAGTGCTTATTTTCCTTGAAGCAGTCTGGAATCTTTTTACTATCAGAGATTACTGTAGCTGCCATCTTTTTCTACTGTGTGTTTATACCAACAATGTAAAAAATTTACTACATCATTGCAAAACTGACAGTGGTTATGGCAATGTTTGCCTGATTTCCAGATTGTCTGATTGTCACTTTTGTTTTTCTACAAAATTAGTCCCTTGCCAAAGAAATCAAAGACATAACAGAAGAAGTGGATAAGAACAAGAATTTGTTTGCTCAGATACTTCCTGATAGAAATGATAAGAGGGTTATTATAGAAGACACTTTGGATTGTCTTCTGAGAAGATTGACCTTACTGGAGTCAGTGGTAAATCAGAGATGCCACCAGATGAAAGCACGGCTCCAGCAAATCATCACGTTCAAGGTATGAGGCCCAGGTGGTGAAATTAAAAGAGATGTAAGTCAATTGGGGGTATAAAGGCTGTGAATTTTTGGTACCAAATCAAAAGAGCAAACTTGTCACAGGTTTCTTTATTGAAAAAACAAACTTCTTAGACTATGCAAAATTTGATACTCTAGTAATTACTGAGAATTTAAACTCTCTACTAGAAAGCTTCTACAACTCACGCAATTACTGTAAAGTGATAATCACTCCATGCTGTCTCACCTGCATTACATGAAAGGAAGTCTGTATTGTGCAAATATGAAACGATGGTAAGTGGAGAAATGTGCGCTTTCAGAAGACTTTTCCAACAGAGTTCAGAAAAGCTTTCAGGTCTTAATTGGTCTCTGCCTTATCTCCTGTTATTACTATTATCATTATTGTTACCATTATCATTATCATTAATATATTAAGCCCCTCACTATGGTTTGTTTTTATTTAAAAAAACCATAACATAAATTAAAAGAAAAAAAAAACATTCCTTGTGTCTTTAGATTAGGATCATCTTTTCATAGATTGTTACTACTAGATTTCCTTTGAAATTTCATAATCTTTCCTCTGCAGACACCATTTTTCAATGAAAGATTTCCCCTTGCTGATGACTGCAAAGTTGTTGGCATTCATTACATTATTCTTAGAGATTTTTAGTATTTAAAATAATTATTGAATGTAAAAATAAATACAAAATCATTAATGCACCTCTTATGTAATGCTGAAAGTCTCAGAAAAAAGGTGCTGATTATTTTCTGTTGGGATGAATGTGAGAAAAATATAATTGATTGTATTTCAGCAAAATTGTTAAGTAATATTTTTGTGTCCTGATAAAATATTCTAAAGTTTTAGCTTGTGGTTAGTCCTGTAATGTGTGGAGGCCTTGTTTGCTTATGTGTTGTATTTGCTCAAGTGTGTAATTAAAACAGCTTGTCTTAAAAAGTAAAACCAAGCTTATTTACAGTCATGTGTAGTTGAATAAACTGCACAAGAATAATATGTTTTTTGTTACGTGAAGTAATTAATTATCTAATTGGAAGGCAGAAGTGGAAGTGCATTCATGGGATATGTTTTGAATATGAGTTGCTTTAGCTCTTAGTTTCCATAGCTGGATTTTCAGCAATGTTAAATGCTTTGCATTGGCTAATTATGGTGCTTATTGAATAGGTTTTATGCTGTAGTGCTGACCATGTAACATTTAATGCTTTAAACTTTTTGAAGTATAGAATATTTCTTCAGTTGTTTTGTAGTGCAATTGGCTATACTTTTTTGGTTTTGTCTCCTGTAGAATGATCTGAAGCTCATGTTTACATCGGTGGCTGATAACAAATATTTAGTTCTACAGAAATTAGCAGAGGCAGCTGACAGACCAGAAACAGAACAAATGCAGGTATTACCACATATCTGTCACTTGGGGAGAGGGGAAGAGGTAAAGTTTTTATCCAAAGTATAAATGGATTCTAGAGAACAGTTGCTTTTAAAGGGAGAACACACATGTTCATATGAAATATAGGAAAATGAGTATGTCCAAGAGTGTACTGCATATACTGATAAGTAGATAAAACAAAAAGGCACAACAACAAAAAATCTCTAGAAAAAGTGTCTCTCTCATCTCCCTAGCTAACCTAGTACCTAGTTATGTTTTTGCTGGGCAGTATTTGAAAAAAAGAAAACTTCAATAAACAAAAGAAGTCCAGAGTTTTGCTAAATTGTTCAACTATTAAACTTCATTAAGAACCAAAGACACTTTCTTGCTCACTGGTTTATAGTGATGTCTTTAATGTTACTCATTTTAATTTAAGGCAGTAATTATTATATCTTTATCAGGAATGGCCAGATGAATAATTCATTATTTATATAAAAAAAGGTATATCCTGTTTTCTTTTTTTTGTTTTGCCAGTGAGAAAAATGAATGAAGTATGCTAAGGGCTACTTTTTATAGATATGTCTTGTTACTGATGCCTGGTGCCAACAGGTGACTGAATGGAAGAAACATACCCTTCAGCTAAATAGAAATACTGGACTTTATATACCTGACATTCAAATTTTGAAGGAGTTTATATCTCCTGTATGAAAAAGAGAGGTTGCACTGTGTCTTTTTTTCTATATTTTGTGATGCCAGACATTGGCAAAAATTTATTTCCAGTGTGATTAATTTAACTACCAGCTAGGAAAACAATGTGGTAACGAAAGCAAGTGAAATTATTTGTTTCAGAAAACCTCCCTTGGCTAATAAAATATTCACATTTAAAAGGATTGCTGCTTGTTCAAGATGTGATTAAGAAAGCAGAAATAAGGCCCTTAATTAGCTTGATGACTTCAGTAGCATGAAGTGGAAGTTCAGTGACTGTATTGTGCAAACTCCATGTTACTGAAGGGCAGGAGTTCTACTTCACATACACAGTTTAAGAATATTTGGATAGGAAGCTTCCAAGAAAGAACCTCAACAAAGGACTTTAAGTACAGGAATCTACCTCATGCTTTTAAATTTGTTATAATCTGCATGTTACTTGAGCAGAGACCTAGGAAAGCTTGTAGCTTCCATTGATAAAACTCATCACCTGCAGACAGTTGCAAATGCCAATCTGTGTTCTTAAGTTGTGGTTTTCCAAGTGAAAAAAGGGAAGTACGAGTCTTTTTCTGTGACAGTAATTTTGACCCCATCCCAGTCTTAAAAGAGAACTATGCACAGCTCTTTCCTTTCATACATGGTTTCTGCTGTGATGGTTGTTTGCTTGGTGCTCAGAGATGACAGGAATGATGTAATTAAAATCAGTTCTTTAAGAGATGTTGTTACATCAAAAAACATTTATTTTGGGCCTCTACTGTATAGTTAAAAATATGGAAATTCATAGCGATGTTTGGTATAAAAAATACTAAGGATAGTATTTCATATTATACTAAAAGAGCTTGTTATTAAAAAATAAAAATGATATGCTAATTTAACTTTAAGAAAAAAACCTGAGCTCTTCCAACTTTTAGTTAATACATTTCCTATATATCATCCTTTAAAACTTCAGCACATTGAAGGTGTGATTGCAAGAAGAGAATATGACCCTAGGCCAGCTGCACTACTGTTATTAAAACTTCAAACTAAGCAATGTAATTTTCATATACAGGTCATACTGCAGGCAGAAGAAGGTTTAAAAGAACTAGATGCTGGAATCAGTGAATTAAAGAAGCGTATAGACAAGTTACAAATTGACCAAGCTTCTGTACAAGAGTTGTCTAAGATCCAGGTATGGTTCATTAGATCCATCCTAGACCTGTCCGTCCTATCACCTGTCTCACGATATCAAAGGAATGTTTCTTTTTATTGATCATAAGGAAGTTTAGGAAAAGGGATTTAAAAGCATTTCAGTATGTACAAAACATTATATTCTCTCTGATTCACCTAGTTCTATTTTTGCCTCTTCAGATTTTCTAACATCTCTGCTATTAGCAGTATTAATTGTAAAAATCTACAAAACTGCATTTCCTCTCAGCTCTCGTCCACTGCCTTCTCAAACAGATGAAGTTAAGCATGTAAACATGAATTTGTCTGCTGAGAGTTCACCCCTGTTCTCACCAGTGTCTCATGATCTGCAGTTTTAGTACTGTCTCACATCTCTCATTAAAAGAAGGAAGGGGGTAAAGGAGGATAGAGAGTGAAGTGAGATCTGAAACTGGAAGTGTTCTGCTTTTGCTAGAGCACCTCTCATGTCCATACATGTGGACAATTGATCCACTACTTCTGTGAACCTGTTGAAAGTCCTTTTTGAGCAGTTTGGCTAATGCAGGGGAATGCTTGAGGAAATATCAAGGAGAAGGTTTATGACTGAATTTTACCATTTACAATGTCATAATAACAAATTGTTAGCAAATAAAACAGCTGAAACTGGACCATAAACTTATTAAGCCAACAAGACAGTGATCTCAATTAACAATGAATGACTAAGAAACGTGTCTTTTGCCCAGTTCTTCATCCTTTTGATCTTAGCACCTCCTCCTGGTTTGTTTGGGGGTTTTGTTTTTTTTTTTCTTTTTGCTCTCATTTTATGTGCCCACTCCACTTCCTTACAGTTTTTAGAAAAGCCTTCCTTTGGCTTTTTCTGGCAGTTGTGCTTTTCACAATTTTTTGTCTAAAGCTAGAAGAGCCAGCTGCAGTCTGAGGGTGGGCACTTTGTTGTAGCACTGGCTGATTGTACAGATATTTTGGTTGTTGCAATGTCTTGTATAGATCAAAGTATGGGCTTGGTTGGGTTTTTACAGTAAGTTGTATGTATCTTGCTTGCTACCAGTGAGATTCTGGGGAAGGAAAAGGGAACAAACCTGTCTTTGAGATGCCTGTAGTCTGTATGTGTGGTGGAATCCATGCAATTCTCTGCATTATAAAATGCAAAATGTAGACAGCATCTGCATTGCACGGTAGTCACTGGTTTTTGATGCATTAAGCCAAATCTTTGTTACTTATTAAGCCTTTGGGATTCTGCTATTTTTTCCCTAAATGAATGTACTTTAAAGAGTTGCAGGTCTTGCTTATTTTTTCTGTCTTTAAATGGTGAGTTAATTTATCAGTGAAGTCATTATATCTGCAAACCCTTTTTGAGCTGGAAATAAATGTTATTCTGCTAGTATTTGCAGCGAGTACAGGGACACGGAGTTTGCTTCTAGGAAGACATGTAATGTGTGAAATAAGGAACACCATTGGTGCCCTTTACCCCCCAGGATAAGTATGATGAGCTGCTGATGATCATTGGATCCAGGCGGAGTGATCTGCATCAGAATATGGCTCTTAAGAGGCAGTATGAGCGGGCTTTGCAGGACCTGGCTGACCTGCTAGAAACAGGCCAGGAAAAAATGGCTGGTGACCAAAAAATGATTGTTTCTTCCAAGGAAGAGGTTCAGTTGCTGCTTGAAAAGCATAAGGTAAGAAACCGGGACATATTTCAGGACTAATAATGACTGTAAGCTTGTTGTCATGGTTTAAGCCCAGTGGGAAACTAAGAACCATACAGCTGTTTCCTCACTTGTCTGTTCCTTCCTTGGGGAGAAGGAAAATCGGAAAGAAAAGGTAAGCTGTTCAGGTCAGCTGTCCTGGCCAGATCCCTCCAGACTCCTCACGCACCTCCTCACTGGCAGAGCAAGGGAAACTGAAAAATTCTTGACCCAGGGTAAGCACTACTTAGCAACAAACAAAACATCAGTGTGTCATCAACATTATTCCCATAGTAAAGCCAAAACACAGTGCTGTACTAGTTACTGAGAAGAAAATGAACTCTATCCCAGCTGAAACCAGGACACTTATGAAGAGCAAATTGCTAACCTTCTACTCCTAAGGATTCAGGAGCTTTTCAGAATGGTGGGTCAGGCTGTATTCCAAATTGGAGCCAATGAACTCTTCTGGCAAACTGAGTTTCAAATGCTTTGTTGAAGGTGAACCCAGATAGATTGCATCTTCTTCATTATTCTAATAACAAATTCTTAATATTGTCCTGTCATGCTACATAGCAATTTCATCCACCACTCCTTTTTATTTTCAACGTAAATTTACATTTGGTCATAGGACCCACAAACATGACAACAATCTTCCACATTTTCATTTGACAGAAATTTTTGGGGGTGTTTATCTGATTTAAGCTGTTTTTGTTTATGGAAGGAGGGTCAGGATGGAATTTGCCTGGAAAGAATGACTGACTCCTTTCTTTGAATAGATCATTGTCCTTTCTAAATTATGCTGGACTTCGTGAAATGTTGCAGAGTGAAAGGTTTACCTAATTCTGTGTCTGTAGATACTTGATTGTACTGCTTATGTCTCAAAATGTTGTTTTAGTGGTAATGAATTGAGTAACAATTGCACTTTCTCTTTTCTATTCTCCCTCTCCCTCATATCCAAATTTTTCAGGAATATTTTCAAGGGTTGGAGTCTCATATGATCCTAACAGAAACACTTTTTAGAAAGATGAGTAGCTTAGTGCTCTTGAAGGAAACTCAGTCTCATTCAGAGTTGATGACACAAGCTTCAGCTGTATTAAAGCTGGCTCATAAACGAGGTGTGGAACTGGAATACATTCTAGAGGTGAGAATTTCTGTGGTCTTTTCTGTACTTCCATCGTGATCAACCACCAGGATTTTCTACAATGTTGATTTCCTGTGCTTGGAGAGAATTGATGAGCATAAGTCCATTTTATCATACTCACAAAGGAGTGATAGACTACATGCAGTCTATTTAGGTCTTGTGACCTTCAGGTGGCACAAGTTGTGTTCCTCTAAGTCTAGAAAGCTGCTTAGCTTTAGCTGGTTAAAGAGAGCATGACAGTTTTATCCATGTGTTCTGACCAAAAGTTAAGCTTGGTACAGAGATGGTGTCTTTTTACAGGTTCACTGGACATTTGTACTGTTATTTCTGTACTTTCACAACCATACAGCTGTAGAATTTCAGATTAAAAAAAAACAAGTATTAAAATTTCTAGATGGGCAGATTCACTATAAACATGGATAATTTTTGCTTGTAGACCTGGATGCATCTGGATGAAGATTACCAGGAACTCACCAGACAGCTGGAGTCTGTTGAAGGAAACATCCCCACTGTTGGTTTGGTGGAAGAGACAGAGGACAGGCTTTCAGACCGGATTACACTTTTTCAGGTTGGTGCTTTGTAGACATTCTCGGCAGAAAAGACGGGTGAAAGGGATCTCTGGCAGTCATCTAGTCCAGCCTTGAAGCACTACAATTGTCATGGGCTGGATCAGCAAAAGCTTTGGAAACCTCAAAAGATGGAGATTCCACAGCTGACCAGGGGATCAATTGCAGTCCTACATCACCAGCTGATATAAAAAGTTCTCCATAAGGCCCAGTCTGTATCATCAACTTTCAGTTTGTCACCATTGTCCTTTTTATACTGTGTGGCACTACTGAGGAGCATTTACCTCTATCATCTTTTTAATTTTACCACAAACAGCTGTAGACCTTTGTTAGACTGGACCTTAGCCTCCTGTTTGTCAATCTAAAGCAAGCACACTTCCTGCAGCCTCTTTGTGAAGGACATGTGCTCTAGGTCCCTAAGTAACTTAATAGTTCTACACCAGACCCTGATTACTTCCTTCTTCCTCAACTCAGTGACAAATGGGGTCAGAGCACAATCAGATGGAGGAGATGTGGCCTTATCAGCACCATCTAGATGAGGATAATAAAATAACTTCATTTGGTTGTTCACAGTCCTAATATACGCCAGTGCTGTGGCTTGCCTTATGAGCTGCCAGGTTAAATACACTACCAGTTTTCTGCATAACCTGTACCAACCTGTACCTGTACGGCTAGTCAGCCCAAGGTGCAGAAGTTGTACTTCCTGAGCCTTCCAAAGTTTCTGCTCTCTCCAGCCTCAAGTTTAGTAAAGTGACTCTAGAATCAGTCTGCCATTTTTTGTCCGCACTACTCTCCCTACATTAGTGTCGTCCACAAATGTACATGCTGTTTACTATGATCCATGCCATTAAGATGTTGAAGACATTTGGGATAAAATATCAACAATCTCTGGAGTACTCTGCCCATTGCAACCTGCCAGCCAAGCATCAAACCTTTGCTCACTAGCATTGAGGCTGGTAATGCAGCTCATTTTCAACCCACAAAACAGTCCACTTATCCAGCCTGAACTCTCTCTGCTGCTAGAGGAGGGTCCTGGGGGAGATGGTGTCAAAGGTCGTGCTGAAGTCAGTCTGATCCACAGAGACAGTAATACTGCCATAAAAGGCTGAATATTCCTGGTTACTTCTTGGTCTTTTTATCCTTGAAAATGGAATCCAGGAGGATGTGCTCCATGATCTTTCCAGAGGGCGAGGTGAGGCTGAACAGCCTGTGGTTCCCCAAATTGCCTTCCTCCCCAAATGCAACAAGTAGTTTAAATATAGGTTTTTGACCACATCCTGTTTCTTTGGTCTATTGTTTTGTCTTTCTCCCCTTATACTAGACACTTTAGTTGGGGGGTTTTTATTCTCTTGTTTTCTTTTACAGAAAAATGTCTGTCAAATTTTTCTTGAAAAACTGACTTTGTGTTGTTATCTTTTTTGTTATTTTACCAGACAGCTTTCTGCTTTCCCAATGGTATGAGGACAACTTAAGCAATCTGTTGTGTGGGGGAGATGTTCTGGTTTTGTTTAATGCTAGGCATTGTTTGTATTGGTCCTGACCCTAAATTAGTTTTTTTCTTTGATTTTTCTTTTCACTTGCATAAACTAGGTAGTTCAAATCCAGATTTGTGTATTCTGTTATGTTATAGATTTTATTAATCGGCCACATTTAGGTTAAAAATCCATCATAATAAACTTATGTCTATCTTGGAATTTTTTTAAGCCACTTTCTGGGAATATTTTTTTGTATGTGTGTTATGTGTAAGTACACACAGAGATTCACATATATATAAAGATAATTTTTTTTAATCTATTAAATGCTCTATTTTTGTGATAGAGGAAATAAGAGCAATAGAAAGTTCATGTACTCACTATAAGACTGGTAGTTTTGTACCTTTTATATTCAGATTACTTCCATCAGAACAGAAAAATGGGAATGCATGTACATTTTACACTCAAACTTCTGCCAATGTACAGATGTTTTTAAAATCCATACTATTTGTGTAATGATAGTGGAATTTGGCAGGTTTATTTGCCCACATGTACAAATTCTTTACCCAGCCACAAGTCATCATTTAAATTAAATCTGTCTCAGTTCCAGGTTCATTCTGGGTAATAGTATTAACAGCCTTTCCTTTTTCATTACCTTTTCTGGCTTTCTTGTGCAATAAAAATTGATCTCTGTGTTCAGGGACTTGGGTGGATGGGGTGGTCTTTTGTTTTGTAGCCATGAAGAGCAGGAGGGTAGATCAGTAAAAGAGTGAGATGTCCAGAAAGCTGAAGGTAGACATTGAAAGGGCTGAAGAGGGAGCCACTGTTAATAATTTGATATTGGACATCTTTAACTTTCATTGCAGTAAATGGTAGATTTTCAGCAGATGGTAAAGTAATCTCTGGTATTTTAATCGATTTCTATCAGAAATGGTGTTGCCTCACAAAGATTCTTTTCAAGCATAGAATATCTACATGAAAGAGGAGTTCATCATAAGGAGGAACTAATAGACATACTGACACATTATTGGGTTTGTGCCAGCATGTTCAGCTTTTGAGATTACCTGCATGATGGTTCTCAGGGAGTTCTAGAGCTGGAGCAGAGGAAAAAATATGATGTTCTGTGGTGACATTGGATATGCAACAAAATGCAGTAAAAGGAAACTAAATGTTGAGATAGTATGGTAGCAGAGATCTAACCATCTCCCCTGTCATTACAGCATCTGAGATCTAACCTCACTGAATACCAGCCTAAATTATACCAAGTACTAGATGATGGGAAGAGGCTCCTTTTTTCTGTTAGCTGCTCAGAACTTGAAGGTCAACTGAACCAACTAGGAGAACGCTGGTTAAGTAACACCAGCAAAGTCACCAAGGAGCTGCACAGGCTGGAGACAATACTGAAGCACTGGACAAGGTAATGCTGATGTAATAGGCAATGTAAAGTTCTTCACCTGTGCTGTTTGGGTCAAAACCATTCTGGACCCACACATATTTGATTCAACATTTTGAAGAAAGCACTTCGAGATGGATGTCATAGTTTGACTGTTCTTCTGTTCTGTAGAAGTGCTGTTGTGCTTTCTCAGTCTTTTGTGATAAAAGATGTAGCAGATATGAGCTGATATGAGGAAATCAGGAAATAATTTCTTTAAGTGAATAATTTAAAAAACCCCTTCTAAATAAGAAAAGTTGTGTGCTTTGCTGGGTAGCATGAGTAGACTCAGCATGTTCCAATGCAGGAATTGCAACTTCTGGGTTCTTGTGGGTCTGTGTCATTGCCTATGTGGAAGGGAGCTTTTGCTACCTTTACCAATCTTCATATTCTACTTTTGAAATTAATTATCAAATTGGTATAAAAGCTTTGTCTATCAATCCCTGGCTCATATGTGGATGCTCTTATTCTGTTATCTCATTAGTCACTTGGCATGTGAAATTACATGGAGATAGTTTCTGAAAAAAAATATTAAGTTTCTGCTCTGAGATACTTTTTGGTAAAGATTTAGAAAGACTGAGCCTTCTAATGGAAATTAAATCTGTTTATGTGCATTGAATGGGGCTACAGCTTGTCCAAAGAGGTTTGTGACCTATTTACTGCCCCTCATTAAACTGTTTTCTAAAGGCAAAATTAAGGCACTGTAAAAATTGTGAGCACAGTGGCTAAAATAGGAGCTTCCTGATACCATGCCTGTCTGTAAAATGAAATTATGTTTTTCTGAAATCTGAGAAAGGAAAGAAAAAAATTTTATTTTTATTTCAAATCTGGCATTCAGTATCTTCCTCTAACACATGGAGGAGAGACTGCTCAGTTGGAAGCAAGAAGTAGCAATGACTGTTTTAGTTTTGTTTGGATATCTTCCCAGGTATCAGAGTGAATCAAATGAATTGACACAGTGGTTACAATCTGCAAAGGAGCGACTTGAGTTTTGGAGCCAGCAGTCTTTGACGGTTCCTCAGGAACTAGAAACAGTCCGAGACCACTTGAACTCCTTTTTGGTAAGTTGTTCATGAACCTGGGACACATATTTCTCTCCAATAAACAGTTGGTTTAAGCACTTCTTTGCTATATCTAATGATTGTAAAGCTTGAGGGTTCTGAAAACAGAATATTGTTTTATGACTGAACACAATTTTTGTTCTAACTTAGTCTGTAGTATAGCTGATGAATGCTAGTAGGAAGTACATATTTTAAAGAAAAAGGAGGATATTCTTAGCTTTCTAAGGTAAAACTCTAAGTAAAATAAAAAAGTACTTCATTATTTCCACAAAAAAATGTTTCTGCTTACAGGAGTTTTCAAAAGAAGTGGATGCTAAATCATCACAGAAATCTTCTGTCCTGAGTACTGGGAACCAGCTCCTCAGGCTTAAGAAAGTAGATACAGCTGCATTGCGTGCAGGATTGTCCCACATCGAAACCCAGTGGACAGAGCTGCTCACACAAATCCCAGCAGTACAAGAGAAGTTGCACCAGGTAAGAAAGCCAGTGATGGCCTTTGATATTCCAGAAAACTCAGACTGTACAGTTGGCACTGCCTAGTTGCTTCCTTTCTCAATTTTTCCATGCGAGGAAAAATAGGAAAAAAGTTATTCCTGTTTTATTGTAGGAAAGCTCAGTTAGTTTCAAATCCTGCCTGTCTAGTACCTATCAATGTTAATTTCAGACTTTCATAGTTACATGTGTTAAATTTTAACTAAACAACAGGTGAGGGTTCTTTCAACACATTGGTATGCTTTCTGGAAAAAAGGATTCCACATCCTTGTACCCTGTCAGGTTTGAATAGTGGTTTGTTTCAAATTTAATAGGTTAGGTCCAAGTTTGTGAAAGACAAAGCAGATCTAAAAATGTTCTTGATTTTTGCTAGTATGTGTAGGCTCTGGGAGGCTTTTGGTTGTGTAGTTTTGGGATTTTAATGCCATAATGCTGAACTTAGAGAGTTATACTGGTTGAAAAGTTGGCTTCATATTTATTTACTAGGGGGTTATCAGTGTAAGCTGTTGCTTTAGTTTGTAACTTAGAATGCTCTCAGAGTTAGTAATAACACTGTGATTTAGGGGGAGAGAGGAAGCTAATGTTAACTGAGTCTGTGATAGTAAACAAAGCAATGTCATTCAGTAGTTCTCTGAATTGTCTTGTAATACAAAATATGTATGTCTACCTAAAAATGTCGTAGAACACATTCCCGAGTAACTAAATGCAGGCAAGCAGTACTCTATCAAATACTGAAACTGTGTTAATGCTAAGCGAGGAATTCTTACCCATTTTCTTCACGTCATGAGTTCTGTTATCTCAACAGCTCCAGATGGACAAAATTCCTTCTCGCCATGCCATCACTGAAGTTATGAGCTGGATTTCGCTGATGGAAAATGTAATTCAACAGGATGAAGAAAATATCAAAAATGTAGTAGGACAGAAAGCAATTCATGATTACGTCCAGAAGTACAAGGTACTGAGTGGCAATATTATTAATTTTCCTTTCGAATTATCCCCATTATTACCACAATTAAATACATAGACATATGTAAAATGCAAGTGATTTAGGGAAAAAAAGAAACAACCAACTTTGTGGAGTGGTTGGAATTGTACACAAGTTAGAACTGGGCAATATTTGATAACTGTGGAAAAGAAGACAAAATTAGTTCTACTCTGCTGTTTGCTTATGGCAGGAATATATTTTTAATATGCTTACCTTAATTTCCAGGAAAATCCAAAGCAATCTTCACATTATTAAACCTTATTAGATCTGCCGGAGTGGATGCACTACTCCAGGCAGTGTCTTTCAAGAGCAGAGCAAAGGGCCAGAATCACCTCCCTCAAACTGCTGGCCTCTCCTCTTTTGATGCAGCACAGGATGCAGTTGGCCTTCTGGGCTATGAGCACACCCTGGTGGCTTATGTCCAGCTTTTCATCCATGAGAACCCCCAAATCCTTCTCTGCAGGGCTGCTCTCAATGAGTTCATCTCCCCAGCCTGGGTGCAGCACCTTGCACTAGGACTTGTTGAACTTCATGAGGTTCTTGTGCGCCTAGTTCTTAAGTTTGCCCAGGGTCCCCTGGATGGTGTCCCATTCTTTGAGTCCACTGCACTGCTCAGCTTCATGTCCCCTGCAGACTTGCTGAGGATACATTTGATCTTGCTGTGTTATTGATAAAGATACTAAAGGGCACTGGTCCCAGAATAGAGCCCTGAGGGATACACTCATCACTAATCTCCGCTGGACACAGAGTCATTGACCACAACTCTCTGACTGCATCCATCCAGCCAAATCCTGTTCCACAGAGCAGTCCACCCTTCAAACCCATGTCTCTCTGATTGGAGATAAGAATGTCATTTGGGAATGTGTCAAAAGTCTCAGAGAATTCTAGGTAGATGGCATCAGTCAGTCTTCTCCTGTTGACTGATGCAGTCATTCCATAGAAGGCCACTGGACTGGTCAGGCAAAATCTGCCCTTCGTAAAGCTGTTCTGGCTGTCTTGGATCACTGCCTTGGCTTATATCTGCCTTACCATTGCTTCCATTGGGATCTGTTCCATGATCTTTCCAGACACAGAAGTAAGGGTAACCAGTCTATAGTTCCCCGGATCTTCCTTTCCTCCCTTTGTAAAGATAGGAGCAATGTTTTCCCTTTCCCAGTCATTGGGCATTTGCCTGACCACCATGACTTTTGAAATATGATGGAAAATGGCTTGGCAATAACATTAGTCAGCTGCCTCAGGACCCTGGGATGGATCTTGTCAGGTCCCATAGACTTGTGCCTATTCAGCTTCACCTAGTGATGTTGAACCTGCTCTTTTCTTACAGTGGGAGGAACTTGTTTTCTAAGTCCTGTCAATTGCTAAAAAACCCTTCTAGCTGAATTTTGATAAAAATGTAGCTGGTGAACATTTTTCCTCTGTTTTGCAGGAAGGTGAGAAATTATGGTATTTTTGTGCTGCTTTGTCTATTCCGTTTTTTTTTTCTAGGGTTTCAAGATAGATTTAAATTGCAAACAGTTGACTGTCGACTTCGTGAACCAATCAGTGCTACAAATCAGCAGCCAGGATGTTGAAAGTAAACGCAGCGACAAAACTGATTTTGCAGAACAGCTCGGAGCAATGAACAGACGTTGGCAGATCCTGCAAGGCCTGATAACAGAAAAGGTAACAAAAAAACCCTGACTGCTCTGGAGTGAACTTTCAAAATGTGTACAACAGTAAGACTGTAGTGGTTGGAAGCCTCTGCAGGTCATCTAGGTCAATCTCCTGCTCAAACAGAGCTAACTTTACAGTTAGGTCAGAGGGGACTTGGTTATCTGAGTCTTGAAAATTTCCAAGGAGAGGTTCCACAAACTCTTCTCGGTAGCTCATCCATGTTTAATCACTCTGGTGGGGGAAAAATTTTTGTCATGCTCCCAATCAGGATTTCCCATGTTTGCAGCTTGTGACTGTTGTATCTTCTCCTGTTATTGTGTATCTCCCAGAATAGTCTGCCTCCATTTTCCTCATGCCTCCCTATAAGGAGTGGACAGTGCAGTGAAATGATTCCTTTGCCCTCTTTTCCCCAAGATGAATGAAGCCAGGGTTGTTATTATTAATTCTGTTAAAAATACTAGATATATTTAAATTTGGAGGTATATACTAATTTAAATTCCGAAAGCACTGAATTCCAAGAAGGATCTACTTTGCATTGGTCTTCACTGATTTATTTCATTGATCCAACAATAAAGATAATTGTATGAGAAAGTGTATACTCATTTTTCTTTGCAGATTCAGCTCTTGGAAGGTCTGCAGGAATCCTGGACAGAATATGAAAGTAATGTGCAGGGCCTAAAAACTTGGTTTGAAACCCAAGAGGAGAAACTGAAACAGCAACAAAAAATTGGAGATCAGGCTTCAGTGCAAAATGCTTTGAAAGACTGTCAGGTAAGGCCTACTTATAATTAAAAGTGCTCTCTTTCCAAGAGTTTGAAACAGCACTTGATAAATTCATATTGGTGAAGTCAGTGACTCAACTCCTCTTAACTTCAGTAAAGGAGAGATTTGATTCCTAAGGTGCAAGCCATAAAAAGAGGAGGAAGGAGCCGTAATATCTCAGAGTTGCTTAAAACCCACCAAGATCATCATTATTTTTACACTGGACATTTCAAAGCATGCCAGGCATACTGGACTAGAAGACTGTCAAAGGAATATGTTGTCCTTTCTGTTTAACCAGTCTTATGGGGTTTTTCTGCCTTTTTACTCTTTCCTCCATCCCCCCCCCCACTTTTTTCCATTCTTTTTCCACCTTATATGTTCCACTTGACTATTCAGAGAGAAATGCAAGAATCCAAGAAATTTTTGTGCTTTCATTCAGAAAGCTGGGAATTAGTTTTTGTTGGTTTTTTCAAGTATTTAACTATCCAGAAAAGGAAAGAGAATCATGATTATGATGAGCAAAGATGAGATGAGGCAAAGTGCAGCTATATAATGCCCGTATGTCCAAAACCACCAGAGTTTTTCACATGGAATTCATACAAGGATGACACAGCAGTGAACAGCGTATCACAGCTGTCTCTGAACATCTTACTCAGCCTAGCACATATTTAAATAGTAAGAAGTTTACCTCTGGAGCTGTTAGGCCAGAGTTAAAACTTACAGGTGTATAGGTAGAACAGATACTTTTGAAATAGAGACAAGGCCTCTACACAGTATCACGCATCACATAATTTTTGTTCAAAAGTATTTTGTCCTACCAGGTACCATATAATAAATTTCACACTAAATCAAATTAAAACTCTCTGAGGCCAACTGAATGCACAAAATCTTGGTGCTCTCATCCCCATAAAAGGGAGTGAGGAATTGTGTTTATATTTATGTGTCTTTCCTGCATGAATTTAATTAATGGGACAAATATAATCTAGCATTCATCTCTTCACAAAGAGAACAGCTGTAAATTTATTCAAATTAAATATATAAAAGAATTTGTTCTATATTCACCTGTATATTAAACCCATCTTTGTTACTGTAAAGGCAAATAGGATAGTTAAGCCAGATATGTTAGAGGTCAATTTTTTTTCTGAAATTGTTGACCTAAGTTTTCAAACTGTCTGGTGTGCTTAGTTTAAATTCAGGTATCTTTATGGTTTCAGCGCAATAAACCCATACAACTGAGGCAAGGGTAATTTAACATAGCCTGACATAATCAGCAGTCTCTGCTTGGCTGGAGTTCAAAGCTCATTTTGATATATCACCTTTTTGGTTCCTTTTGGTCAGGGAAGTTAGCAAATACACTTGGAGAGTTAGTTATGAATGGCAAGACTTTGATCAGCAGAGAAACAAATTGTTTAAGAAATAGCTGTGTCAGACACTCCCAGATATCCGGTTCAACTTGTACAAAAGCTGAGTTTATTTATTAACCAATGTTAGTTATTGCTTAGTGCCATATTTATCAGTGAGGTCAACCATTTTTTCCTGTCATAGGGTTGAAAAATAATGCATCTCTAATTCAATTATGAGTTTTAAATGATGAATAAAAAAACCCTTTTCAAAGACAACCAGAAATATTTGCTGTTCTTGGTGTTTGAACCTTTTGCCCATCTTACATTATGAATTTTGGAACAACCTTATATAAAGTTAAACGACTATTTTTAGTGCAAAAACCCATTTTTTGGAAAGTCAAATTTATTATGTTCAACTACGAAGTGTTTGTGTTGTTGTGATCTGGTTAAAAAATGTTGTATTACTTTGGCTGTGCTCTGAAAAAAGGTCATGGCTAGATGTTTGAAGAAATGTGAAATAATACAGGAAAAAAAAGTCTGAGAATAAATAGTGCAGCAAAAATGCTCTCACAGATACTTAAATAGATAAAAGTGTGTTGTATTTGTGCAGGGATAAATTCTGTTAATAACAAGCAAGACTGGGCAGAATTTTGCTCCAAATACTTTCCCAACTACCTGAAATGTAAAATCTCTTATGGCAATGGTTCATTTGTTGTGTTTTGGGGTTCATAGAGAGTGAAATTTATTGAAAGTGGGTTTTCAGGTTGACCAGAGTTCTCTTGTATTCCTTTCTTTCTCTGATGGTCTATTTCTCTCAGTAAGGAGAGGCTTGCAGGAAATTACAGAATACCCTGAGATCACATGGTGTGCTAGTAAATGTAAGGTTACATTTATAAAACATACATTTGTAAAACACAAGGTTGCTGTCACCTCACAGTCTGCTTTCTGTATCATACTGACAGGTAAACACAAATCTGTGCTTGCCTGAGGCCCACAAGCCTTACTGCCCCACTCTGCTCAGCCTCAGTGTTTGTGCTGCCTGAAGCCCCAGAGCTTCCACAGGAGTCAGAGCACTGCAGGACTTTCTTGGATCTCCCTGCACCATGCTATGAAATTATATGGGTAGTTTCCTGGCTAGGAATAGCTATTTTTAATGAATTTTTCATTCTTAGAGCAGAAGATTATACAGAAGTTTTATGTAGAGGATGTGCTTCTATTTAAATCAACAACAAACTACTAGACTTTAAAGGGAACATAAAATAAATTCAATAAAATTGCTGGTGAATTGTGAATGCCTTGAGAATAAAAAAGTTAAAATATGCCAACATGTCTCCTATTTTTTGAACTAAGGAGCATATGGGCATCTTCTCTATATCAAGATATTATTTAAACAATTAAACAGGTGAAAATACTCTGGTATCATCTTTTTTTTTTTCAGGAATTAGAAGAATCAATAAGAGCAAAGGAAAAAGAAGTAGAAAACGTAGAACAGAGTGGTCTTTCTTTGGTACAGAACAAGAAAGAAGAAGTCTCTTCTGCTGTTATGAATACACTGCAAGAAATTAACCACTCCTGGGCCAATTTGGATCACATGGTAAAAGAATCTGTAAGGGGCAAATTACAGCTGTAGGAATAAGGCATGGAGGAGAGAGAGAATTAGCAGTTGCAGCTAGTGGATTTCTTCTGTGTTGAAGGGGAAGAGATTCTGTATCATGTCCCTCTTTCCATCTCTCTAGCCATCAATCCCCAACTTTGTGTGTACACTCCACATAAAATTGGTGTAATATTTCTTATTTCAATAACGCTTTTAGTCACTGTAATTGAAGCTTTTTAGATGCTTCCTGATATTTAGAGTAAAGGTACCAAATTATCTGTCAGTAATTAACTTTCCAAGCCCACAGGTCTCACAGAATAAGGAAGAGATCAGCATTGATTTTCAGCATTCAAAATCTGATCAACATCAGTCTGCCTTCCCAGGTGGAATGCAGTGTGTTAGTGCTAGCCCCTCTGCTGATTTCCCTGCCTTAGGAATATGGGTAGTCTCAAGAAATTTCTCTTGATCCTGCTTTGGACCAAAGTAAAATGAATTTCGACATCTTTACAGTCCCTTCTATCCAACCTTTATAAAATGAAGCAGAACTTTATGCTGTTCCCAGTTTAAGCCCAGTTGATGGTCATACAAAATCTTCATTCTTCAATAGGTTTAAGATTAGGTGTGGAGGACAAGAAGCATGTGAGAGCCCAAGAAAGAAAATTATTTAAACAAATTCCAAATAGTTTGAGTGCTTTAATTTACTTTTGTGTTTATTCCTCCCTCCTCCCAGGTTAGCCAACTGAAGATATTGTTGCAATCTGTTCTTGATCACTGGAACATTTATAAAGTGGCTTATGAAGAACTGAACAGTTACCTGACAGAAGCCAGATATTCTTTGTCCCGTTTTTATCTTCTTACTGGTTCTCTGGAAGCTGTGAGAGTCCAAGTTGATAAACTTCAGGTGAAAGAGTTAATTTTGTCTGAAATTGCATGGATGCAGACAGCTGTAGATTTTGGTTCCTGAGAAGTAGAAGTAAGGATATATTGGTGCATTAAAATTTCCTCTGCATCAGTTTCTGCGCATTGCCTCTTGCCCTATTGCTGGCCACCACTAGAAGACCCTGGCTTCATTTTCTTGGTGCACTTTCTTTATGTGCAATAATGAGGTACCCTCTCAGCTGTCTCTTCCTGAGGCTGAACAGGCCCAGCTCCTTCAGCCTTTCCTTGTAAGAGAGATGCTCCAGTCCCCTCATCAGCCTTCTTTCCCTCTGCTGGATAAAACATACTTCCCTGAGAGACACACATCAGGGTGGTAACTGAAGGAGTGAGAACCTTATTTTCAGAATATGACATCCTTTGTGTTGTTACTTTTTCACCATGTTCTAAACAGGAAAATGTTATTTGCTTCGTTTTCTTCCATCTGTTAAGTTATTAAATCTGAATCAGTCTGTGCACTTACTCATTCTATACAAAACTACTTGTTTGCAATAATTTCTTTTACAAGATTTTTACAGTTTGCAAAAATACAATATTAGAATTTATTTTTTGCTAAATTTGATATAAAATCAAATTAATACAAGAGCAGTCTTTATATTAAACAACCTTCTATTTATATGAAACACATGAAATCAAGTTTTCACTTCATAATCTAATGCAATTGATACATACGATTTTCAAGTGATTCTACATCATGTAATTTTATTAAGT
This sequence comes from Drymodes brunneopygia, assembly GCA_013400955.1. Taxonomy (NCBI): domain Eukaryota; kingdom Metazoa; phylum Chordata; class Aves; order Passeriformes; family Petroicidae; genus Drymodes; species Drymodes brunneopygia. The sequence continues at coordinate 821,359 of VZTZ01040326.1, forward strand.
CATGGGTTTGTTTTGTTTTGTTCTGATTCTACTTTAGAGCCTACAAGATGAGTTGGAAAAACAAGAGAGTAGCTTACAGAAATTCAGTTCTGTGACCAATGAATTGTTGGAAGAATGTCACCCACCAGTGACTGAAACCCTTACCAACACTTTGAAAGAAGTGAATATGAGGTAGAAAATGTCTTTGTGTTAAACTTTAATTTCAGTAGCAAATCTGTCTTAATCCATTATCCAGTTTTTCATTATCCCTATTTTTCTTATATTTTATTATTTTAAGTTCCTGGGGTCATGAGGGGTTTGTTGGAACAGACAGGATTATTCCTTTTGCCAAAGGTTGGAGTAGGACTCTCATTTACTGCTCATAATAACTGAAATATTTTCTTCACTGAGCATTTGGACATTAATGTCAGTAGTTTTGCTCCATGCTTGACTGCCAACCAAGATATAAATACCATGCTGGAAAATAATACTGCACTTGAAATTTGAGAATTGTGTCTGAAAATTTTGTTTGTAATGGTTCAATAGTTTGCAATAGGTTTCCCGTGTTTTAGGTTGCTATTTCTGGTTGGAAGGGCATCACAGGCAGGAAGGTCTAAGCCCCTCAGCAGTACCTTGGCAAACAGCTTCCCCAGCTTTGAATTCATGCAAGAACCAGTAAAAGGGTTTACTCAGGTACAGGAAGGGAGTTTCCAAAAGAAAAAAGATAGCTTGGTGGAAATCTGTGAATTTATTTGAAAAGCAAATCATGCCAAATTTATTTTAATCCGTGTTCAGTCCTGTCCTAGAAACTGGAAATGGGGGGAGGGATTATTTAACCTCATTTCAAAAAAGATACCGTAGAATTTAACAATTTCAGTGATGGTTGGCAGAATTTTTGCTTCAAAACATTTGCTTTTCATCATATAGTAATAATTGAGAAATATTGTGATTTTCTTTGGTAAGGAAACAATTAGGCAGTTTGGTAACTATGAGCACACTTGAGAAAGTATGTGTTCCTGGTTGCTATTAGAGCAAAAAATTCAATGGGGAGTTATAATAGGAAAGAATTCAAAGGGAGATTAGATATTTAATTAGATTATAGAAATATAAAGATTTTTAATATGTCCGGGAGTATTTTACAAGCGGGTTACACAGAGCTTTGTGACTTTAAATACTGTGTCAGAGTTTGGGAGGAAATGGCAGAAGAAATGGTGTTCTGGGCCTTTTGAACCCTCACAGGAAACTGCTCTTGGCAGTGCATGGTTGGTCATGGATGCTTTGTGATGCTGAGGGTACTAAGTGGAAATACCACACTTCAAAAAGTGTGCTGCTGCTCTGACCACAAGCATTAATAAACAGTATCCAAGACATAGCACAAATCAGACACACATGACAGCTCAGAACAGCCTGTCAGCATATTTCTGGGTTTTGTATCTTTTTCACCAAATATCTGGGTCTTGATTATTTCCAAATTTTTTTAAAGTCAAGAGACCGTGGGAAACAGCAGAGAGGAATAGGGACACGGGTAGTTGCGGTGGACTCCCAGGCTTCGATTACTCATGCACTCTCTTCACCAGGTGGAACAATCTCCTGCAGGAGATTGCAGAGCGGCTGCGTGCCAGCAGGGCCCTGCTCCAGCTGTGGCAGAGGTACAAGGACTGCTACCAGCAGTGCTTCTCCACAGTCCAGCAGCGAGAAGACCAGACCAATGAACTCCTGAAGGCTGCAACCAGCAAAGACATTGCTGATGATGAAGTTGCAACTTGGATTCGGGACTGCAGTGTATGTTCAGTTAAGCTTTGCAGCTTTTCTTAGCTCTGTGGACTAAAAAAACTCTCAAGATGCTCTCCATTACTAAACTCTGTAGTTGGTGCTTTGGAATCTTGTATATTAACATATTTCATTTTACTGATGCAGCTTAGGCACAGGAGAGACAGCTTTACATCTGCTACCTAGATCTCATATGAGTGTCTCTAAATTTTGATCCCTCCATTAGTTGTTGTGGTATTCTTTCAGAATCTTCTATCTAAAGTCTTCTGTCTGGAGAAGGTGGATAAATTATGTCCTTTGATTCAGCCTTAAGTTCCTGCTTAACGAAGGTATTCACACTTGGGAAAGTATCTCTACACAAAGTGCTTTGATTGTATTCCTACCAATCAAGACTGTTCACATTCTCAGAATGATGGAAATGTCTTTATCCTTCCTTATGGAAGGACACCATTCACTCTGAAACCTTGAGATTCTTCCTTTTTCAAGATTGTATCTCAAGGCAGCAGAATAGTTTATTTCCTCTCTGTGCTTGCATTTTGGTTCTTTTGAGCTTAAGTTGATGTTAAGTGTCATTGACCAAAAAAACTCAATGTAAGCAAAACAATTGCAGTGAGAAAAAGAAACGTGTTAGTTTTTGAAAAATAAATATGTTCATGATCTTTTGGAGCATTTGCTGCCATAGTCAGGCACCATGGACTGGCAATTCAAATTGTTCAGTTCAAATAATTTATTTCCTGATGTCCCATTCTTTAACATTTATGTTAGGCCATTTACAAAAGTCGTTTCTTCAGCCCTCCTGGTAAATCATAGCAGTAAGAAAAGGGAGGCCTACACCTGAATCAATTCACAGTGAGGGCTGCCAGTGCTTAGGACCATCATGTCAGTAAATTCAAAAGGTCTCTTTCAGCAGTACTGTCTCATCAACAACTCATACTTGCTCAAAGCTAGCACTCTTTTTTCTGTTCCTTTCTGTACAGGTTCTTTGACATATCTTTTTTATTCTTCAAGTAATACAGAATGTAACTGGAAACTTTGATATTGAAATGCAGTAGTGAATACAAGTTTTCTTTAAAGTGCTTGAGTTCAGTCATTTCATATTTCCCCCCTTTAAATCAGGGGATGATGACACCACCAGAGTGTCAAGTTAACTATTCATGTCCTTATTCCATGTGTTGCCACAGGATGTACTCACGGATTTGAAAACAGCACAGGAGTCTCTGGTTGTTCTTCAAGAACTGGGGGAGGAGCTAAAAAGCCAGGTGGAGGCTTCAGCAGCAGCAGCCATACAGTCTGATCATCTCTCTCTGAACCAGAATGTGTCAACCCTAGAGCAGGCTCTCCGCAAGCAACAGGCTGCACTTCAGGTATGCAGACAGTGTTTACAGTCCTCAAATGTGATCATCCTGTGGTACCTGAAAAGACATTAATTAACTAAATCAGCCTGGGAAAAGATTGTAGTGTTACCTGTTCATCAGTCTTTCCTCGACTTTCCTGGAAGCCAAAGCTGAGAGTAGAAAATATGCTCAAGTCCAGCAAAGAGACCTTATAATAAGGTCCAAATTCTGGGAAAAGGATAGCAAACCTCTTGCAGAAAAAGATCTGTCTGGAATGCCGAGGCGGCCATGCTTTCAGCACTCGGCAGTAATGCTACAGCTGGATCCACAGCTGCTGCTCCCCTGAAGATAGCCACTCTTCCCACCTATTTCTTTAGCAGTAAAAGAAATGAGAGATTCTGAATATTGTATAGAATTGATTTTTGTGGTTTCTGTTAATGTCAGTGACCAGAATCACACCTACCATTTGTGTCAAAGCCTGTTTAGTAGATGTTGCCAAATTGCTTGTGTCACCAGGGACTAAAGAGCAAAAAAGGAGTGGAAGAATGTATTCCATAGGAAACTATTTGGTTGAAAAGGCCACAAAGCAGCTGCTGTTTGAGAGAAAAGAGGATTTACCCAAGAAATGCAGCAGTGCCTGGGATGTGCTTATTGTATCTCTGTACTGTGAGGAGACAAAACACAAGAAAAGTTTTTAAGTCAAAATTGCAGTAAGAGTTACTGAGTTCTCTCTGCTGCCAATAAATTAAACAGAGGAGTTATTTTCATAAAAGAAGGCAAGGTTGTCTATTTCAAGGTAAGGAGATATTTATGCACTCTGCTGAAATGTTGCCTTTGCTATGATCAAAAATCCTCTTCTAACCTAAAACATATCCAACTAATTCCACAGTCTGTAAGCAAAGCAGCAGTTACAATTGCTCCTAGCCAATTCAACTGTTTGCAAATCTATAATGAGAATAAATACAATTTTAATGTCAATAAGGAAGCTGTGAAACCAAAGTTAATAAACTGTGGATCCTTTTGTATTCAAGGCTGGAGTCCTGGACTATCAAACGTTTGCCAAGAATCTGGAAGTCCTTGAGACCTGGATAACAGAAGCAGAAGAAACATTGAAAGAACAAGATCCAAGTCACTCATCTGATGTCTCAGCAATACAGAGTAGAATGGAGCAACTCAAGGTGATTAATAAACGCAGGAAGTGCTGGAGCTTCTGTTGGCCTGGTTATTTGTAGTGCAGGTCATGCACAGATATCATATGTGCAATCTAGAGGCGGTAAAGGGCTGTCCCTCATGAAAAGTGTAAGACTGAGAACTTGAAGTTTGATAGCAGTCAAGAAATGATTGTCACATTGTCCCTGAGTAAATATGAAAAGAGCAAACTGTTCAGACTAAAATTAATAACAGATCAAAATGGGAATGGAAACTTTAGCAGTTTTTGGAGATTCCCTTCATCTTGTTTTCTTGCAACCTTTTTTAAATTTATTCAGTTCCTGTCGCAGTGGTATCTCATTTAGGGATGAAGTAATTCATACATTTTGGGTAACTTGATATATAGAAGAAACATTCATAGTGTGTACTGTGTGATCTCAATTTGAGGTCTTGCACACTTTCTTTTTGTGGGGCTTCTTTTTTCCCTCTCCTTCTTTCAGAAGCCATGACAGGAAGTTGCTGAACTTCGCCATCTAGGCTGTTTTTGTCATTTTAATCTTCCATTATTTTTCTATCAAGATAACAAATATGAAGAATTCCACTTTGGATATGCTTAAAAGCAAAGCATTTTCCATATGTAGTGAATTGAGTATAATAAAAAGTTGAATAATTTCAGTGGGAGTTTACCAGCCTAGGATTCAAGCTAACAGAAAAGGAAAAAGGCTCACTTATTTTGACAGTACAAACATATGGTTTGAACACCAGCCTACTACTGCAGCTCTGACCTGTAAATCCCCAATTCAGCAAAACACTTCAGTGCAATTTAAACACACTTCTCTACACACATTTAAACATGAACACAAGTCTTCTCCTGGTCTGGGACCAGAAGATGAAAACTGGAAATCCATTTTTTTCTCTGGCATAGAGATTGCTGACCACTTGGTGGCAACCAAGACTGTTCTAAATTAAACTGAGTGCTAGTTCATAATTTTGAAGTCAATAATAATGTAATTCCTGAACTTCCCAGTTATCACTTTTATTGTTTATTGCAGAGTCAAATGTTGAAGTTCAGCAGCATGGCTGCTAATTTGGACCGTCTTAATGAGCTGGGTTACAGGCTTCCTCTGAATGACAAAGAAATCAAAAGGATGCAGAACCTGAACAGACATTGGTCTGTGATCTCATCTCAGACTACAGAGAGATTCAGGTGGGGATAAATAAAGATTGTTCTACATTTTTCTTCAATTACAAGTTGGAAAGTATACATTTTTCAGAATGGAGAAAATGTTTCAGATATTCTATTAACCAAAGTTCCTTTTCTTTGATGTGCTCATAAGAAAAGAGCAAAGCCATTGAGCCGAGATGTTTGTTCTGCCACAAATTAACAGAATTTGAAAGGAGTAGGACTGCTACTTTTCCAAGTATTGACTAAGTAAATTGAAGGGGGCAGCAAAGTGGGAAAGGTGTTACCATCTGATTTGCAATTGCCTGAGTCCATCTCGCTTTCTTTCTTTCAGTAAGCTGCAGTCTTTCTTGCTGCAGCAGCAGACCTTCTTGGAGAAATGTGGGACTTGGATGGATTTACTAGTTCAGACTGAGCAGAGGTTGGCAGTAGAGGTTTCAGGAAACTACCAAAGGCTTTTAGAGCAACAGAGGGAACATGAGGCAAGTAATCATGTCTATTTATACATAGCTGAAACACATACTATTTATACATAGAAGGAATGCATATTTTTTTTTTTGAATGATACAATAGCATGCCTTGAATTGTATTTATGTGCCCCATGTGAGGATAACTTTAAAACAGAAGCATGCAAATAAGTCAATAATAACCAGCGTGGAGGAGGACTTGAGTGTCTGTGTTTGTGTATAATGCATCACTATGCCTGTGAGTGTGTGTCCCCTACGTTTAGTCTACTTCAGATAGGTTTGTGCCAAGGAAACCAAAGCTCCTGTAAAAACCTAACAATTCTCATGCCATTTGGCTTTTTGCCTTCACTCATACATGGAGAAAATCTCTATTCTGATTTTGTTTATTTGTTTCTAAATTATCAATGCATATAGCCTTTGAAGAACATGTTAAAGGAAGAGTTTTCTGTCAAGTACTGAGTTATATAATTCACCATGGGGCCTCCATTTGATAACATTTCCTTGGAGAACAAACTGATTTGGTCTTTGCCGTGTGCTGGAGTCATTTTTCTATTTGTAACAAACCCAGAACTAGCACAGCTTTTGCTGCAAGTAAAAACTGATTCAGAGTTTTCACTAGTACTAGATTCAGAGTTTGTGATTCTTCTGTGAAGTCGTGGTGAACATTTTTTTTCTCCACCCATATTGTTACTGCCAAGAATCCTGGTAAAGATCAAGTAAAAGAAGTCAATTTTCATACCAGAGCTCCCATGTGGCCGCAGGAGTTTCAGTTCCCACAACTTTTTCAGCTGACCTTCCCCTAGACTCAGGCTGGATTACAGGAAGAGTTACGTCCTTCCCCCTCTCTTGCCTTATATCTCACAGCATAGTGTTTGAATGAGTGATAGCAAAAAGTAATTCACAACCATTTTTAGCATACGTTTGCTTTAGCACCTAACTGCCTTGGCTTTCACAAATGTCATCCTTTTCATTTCCTTTCATTGCTGCCAGCATTAACTAGACAGTCTCTTTGTAAGTTTAAACATCTCAGGTCTTTGAGATTTAAATGTCCAGAAGTCATTACTAAGCGGATAATTTCCTACTGCTGTTGTGTCTAGTCATAGCTATAATTTTTTGAAGGGAGTTAAGGCACTCTTCTTGCACTCATTTGTCTTGAGATCTCAGCTTAATTCTTTCCTGAAACTGATCTGAGTAGATGGATGTTACTTGGTCACTCTGTTTAAGCCCCCCCTTTTTTTTTTTTGCAACTGTACAGTCATCTCAGAATCAGGATAATTAATATCTGATTTTCTAAATATTGCAGTTCATCCTAAAAAAAGTAACATTTTATTTTTTTTAATCTTATTTTTGGCTTTTTTTATAATCAAAATGTATTTATTAAAAAATATCCTTTTCAGTGCTTTCTGATTGTCACTAAGATTTTTCTTTCCACTCCTTGTGGCTGAAAGGGTCAGATATCAACCTCTTGAGATGCAGTTCTACATTGTTTTGCTTTGTATTTTTGAAAATAATGACAAAATATTCTGTTTCCACCTGAATTCCCAGAATGGATATTGAAATGCTTCCAGCTCTATTATTGCCTTTCCAGTGACCTATAACTTTTGGTGGTGTTTACCTGAAGAAAACCCTAACCACATCAGTGGCCTTATTTAGAAATATCTTCCTGGTAGTTTACAAGGTGGAGGTGATAGCTTTTTCAGACATCATGTGCTGACACTGACACCTGCCTCAATCTGCCAGGACAATCTCCTAATCACTCTTGCACGGTTCTCCAGTGACAGTGTTTGGGACTCCCATGCAGTGGGAATGCACTGAGACAAGCACTCAAGAAAGTGCTGGCAGGGAAGAGGAGGGAAGTTTCCTGCGAACTCAATCAGCAAATTTTTTTGTGATGTGCTGGTGTTGTGCTTTTCAACACTTACCCTCCGTTCCTCCTCCTTTGAATTCCTGTTCCTGTGATTCATGGTGACCTGCACAGGAGAATAAACTTGGGTGAAAAATGGGTCCAGGTAATGGAGTATCCCTCTTATGTACGGAGTGTAAATATAGAAAGGAAGTGGATGGTGACTGAAATATCTCCACTTTTGTGTAGGGCTTTAATAGACCCACTGTAAGCAGAGTTCCTCATGCTTGATAAGCTTTTATTTCACTTGTCCTCCTAAAAAGTATTAAAATTTTCCCTTTTGGAGGAATTGGTTTTGCTTGTTTTGAGTTTTGTTTTGTTTTGAGATCTTTGGGGGTTTGGGGGTGGGGGAGGGTGGGGAAGGTTTGGTTTTTTGGGTGGAAGACTTGTTTAACCAGTCACAGCCAGTTGTGTTCTGTGTAGTCTTGATCTGTCAACAATGCTGGTAGATGCTGTTGCCTCCTGTGCTTCATGTCCCCTAACTTGACAAAAATAGATGTGACAGAAAGTAAAATTTCTGCCTTTTTGCTCAGCTGCTTGAAATTCTGAGTGCCCCACTATTGTGGCTTCATTCATGAAATAATAATAGCATTCAGTTTCCCTCTGATTCAGGCTCAGTCAATGGTAAGTGCCAAGATATTCAAAGAACAGTATCAAATATTTCTGTAAAGAAATCAGACAACACTATTTCTTTCTATGAGAAAATTCATGACCTGAGTAGCATTTTAGAGTTAACTCAGTGATTCAGAGAGGCAAAATCTCATTTTGAAAAATTACTGCATCGTCTAGAAGACCTAAACTACACACAATGTGCTTGAGGGATTTAAATGTACAGGTGCCATTGGGTATTTTGGTGGAAGTTGCAGGTGCAGGGATTGGTACAACCACAATTTGAGCTGGTGGAAAGCCATATAACAGGAGTGATCTACACTTGGAGAGTAGTGGCTCTTAGTTCAGGCAAGAGTGAACTATCAACTGCAAATACCGTCACTAACTAAAGAAAAAAAATCTCAAGCTTCATAGCAGTATACATTTTCTTTGAATCTCTCTGTAAACCTTTTGAACACAGAGTGGGTCCAGTGATACCTAAGTGTACCTTCATGAACATAAAAATATTCCTGAAGAATCTTACATAGAGACATGGTACATTACTAAAGGAAAATATACTTTTAAAAATAAATTTAAGTAGTATATACACTTGAGTTATGTGTGCTTAAGTATTAATTAGGTAATTTTTTGTCTTAATGAACATGTAAGTAATAAGAGGGTTTTTAAATTATTGTGGGAGTTTATTATGCCATTATTATTTATGGGTAAAATGGGAAAATAAATATGAAAACTTGGAAGAAGTGGAAAATTGATTTCTAGCTCCTACACATAGCTGTCTATTTCTTTTAAAGCTCCATTGGCAATGTGAAAGTGTATTAAAAGTTTATAAAATACTATCACACATGGTCTGTGTAATAAAGCAAAAGATTATAAAATTCTCAAACACGTCAAAAAATAAAAGGTGCCCTTTCTGTCCAAGCAAAAAAATACCCTGTATGGATTCTGTTGTAAATTATAATGTCAATCACACAACTGTACTCAAAAACATAAAACCTAGCTCATGTTGATATAGTTTAGCTTTATAATGTTGGTCTTGAGGAAGTAATAATAATTACTAGAAGCAGCAAGTAACTCTAAAATGAGAGTTTTCAGTATGTTTCTGTTAAGGTCATGACATAACTTCCACTGAATTAATCTGAAATGAGATAAAATACATGAAAAATCATTTTTATCAGTGCATACAGGCAGAATTAAAATGTAAGATCTTGTTTTAACATCCTTGTCTCCTGTACAACAGCTATTCCAGGCAGAGATGTTCAGCCGCCAGCAGATTTTGCATTCAATTATCTCTGATGGGCAGCACCTCCTAGAACAAGGACAGGTGGATGACAGGTAGACATTGCTGTATTGTTGCTGCTGCTGGTTATTTGAAGAAATACTTAGACTAGTGGGAGACTTCCAAACTGAGAAGGTAGCAGATGGCAGTGTTCAGATCACACTCTTCTGAAGTGGAAGTTACTATTGCTGTGGTTAAGCTGTTAATTAGCCAGATCTTAAGACATTGTTCTTTAGAATGCTGCGGGGCATGTGAATGCTTTTGGGAATACAACAACCTTCTGAGGCTGCTTCTCTGACAAAGATTTGTCTTGGAATATCAAGTGTGTTACATATATATCTGTTTTGATGTATGTTCAAAATGTCACTGTCACCAAAGGAGCCTGCAGTGACACATGTAGTGTCACTACATCTGATTTATGCCACCTGGGGATTTGCCTCTACCAGGAGGATTCCCTACTGCCATTTAAGAACACCTGCAGCCTTAATGTGATAGAATAGGAATTCATTGCTGCCTGGGATTTTATTTGAAATGCTTGTGATCAAATGAATGAAAATCAGTGGAACACTAGTGGCTTCACACTTGTGCATGTATTTTGGCTTTACTAAGCTTATCATGGTACTAAGATGAACTGTTTATTGGAATGTGAGAATTTTATTAATGCTATGTGCTTTGAACTCAGTAGCAAATCTGGGGGTGAATTTTGAAATCTCCATGATTTACTATGAATTTAACTAATCCAAGCTGGGAAAACCTGTGGGTTTTCTTTGTATATTTCTGGAAAGAAGGTAGAAGACTCTGTACATTAAAGGTTTGGGGTTTTAAGGTTTAAGTAAATGGATCCCTTTAATTCTCCCAGTGTGAAGTTCTTATCCTCAGTCAGCCTTCATGAGACTTCAGTGCATTTCTCTTAGTGTTTTGTAATTGACAGAGACACCTTCCTTTTCACTTCAGTTTATTTCATTAAGCAAACACATCGATGTATGAAGGTTACTATGTATTTTTATTATTTATTTCTTTATAATAGGGATGAATTTAACCTGAATCTGACTCTTCTGAGTAATCAGTGGCAAGGGGTGATTCGCCGGGCGCAGCAGATGAGGGGGATCATTGACAGCCGCATTCAGCAGTGGCAGCGCTACAGGGAGATGGCAGATAAGCTGCGCAAGTGGCTGCTGGACATGTCCTGCCAGCCTGTCACTGAGCTGGGCAGTGTTCCTATCCCACTGCAACAAGCCAGAGTGCTGCTGGATGAAGTGCAGGTATGTCTGGTGTGTTTGAAGAAAAAGAAAAAAAATCCCTGCCTTTTTTCACAGTCTTCACCATTTAAAACATCCTTCAAAATGTCTTAGATTCAGCCTGTCTGCTCTGCCAGTTCTTTTTTTGGAACAGGCGTTACATCAGAAGTGATCATATGATGGAGACAAAGGTGGAGTTCATAAAGAACATGAAATAGAGAATTTACTGGGCCCTCTCTCTCAAGCCATATTTGCTTCTGTTTTTGCTTTCAGCCAGTGTCACACTGAAACAGTCTTGAAAAGATAGTGATGACCTGCTTGAGGAATGTCTACTATATAACAAGGATTCCTTGAGTGTCCATCATCATGAGAGGTTAACAGTAGCTAGTAAGCAGCTTGGTGTCTTCAAGCCTTTTAGCTGGAAGATGGATATAATAATAACAACCCTTATAAGCGTAACGGGCTCTAGAGGAACTCTTTAAGAGCAATTGAGATACTGACATTAATGGGGAGAAAGAAGTCTTTCATGTCTTCATCTCCTTGGAGAAATTTTGTAAAGGTCTGCTGCAGTAAATAATTGTGAAAATGTTAGGGTAAAGCATTTGGGCTGTAGCTCCTGCATAAGACAGGGTGTGCAACCAATTAAAGTATGGACTTGAGAGCGAATTACTGAATTGTAATTAAATGCTAATTGTAATTAAAAGGACAAAGCTGACAGAAAACTATTAATATTTTCAGCTTAAAGAGAAAGTTCTCTTAAGGCAGCAAGGGAGTTACATCCTCACTGTGGAAGCTGGGAAGCAGCTGCTGCTCTCTGCTGACAGTGGAGCTGAAGCAGTCCTGCAGGCAGAGCTTACTGAAATCCAGGAGCGCTGGAAGATAGTTAGCACTCAACTGGAGCAACAAAAGAAACAGCTTGCTTTGCTGCTAAAAGTGAGTGTGCAATTTATTCTGTACTTCTTTGGCAAGTTTGTAGTTTCTCACTGTGAACCCTGGTGAAGGAGAGCATTCTCAATGGACAAACATAAATATAGGAACTGCATTTACAGTAAATGAACCAACAATTTCCCTTCACCACCTCTGAAACTAAGAGTGGTAATGCTTCACAACAGGCTTATGTGTCAGTTGATTTATTGTAATTGGTATTTCCAGAATACTGGCAATAAAGTATGTCCATACCACTCCTATTTTCAAAATAGAGCAAAAATTTATTTTATTTTGGACAGATTTTGTTCAGTTTTTACACGTATTTGTAATTGGGTTTGAGTGGCAAAGTTTTTCTAGGTGGAAGCTGCAGGGTTGACTACTGTGAGAAGCTGCCAGAAGCTTCCCCTGTGTCTGATGGAGCCAAAACCATACTGTCACTTGACATGGTTTGACTGCATTGGACACATTAAAAATTTTGGAAAGAATACAAATACTAAATCTGGGTGTAGCTGCTAGAATCTTGATTTGAAGACGATACTGGTAATGCAATCTGCCCTGAATTTGCAGTTACTCCAACCATTTTTTTTTTCCAGAGGTTAATGCACCTAAATGGAGCTCTTGTCAAAAATTAGTGGTGTGTTTAGTACAGGCATTCGAGAAAGGAAGTGGAAAATTAATTTTGTCAGGGAGAGACCTTCCTGAAAGGATGGAGTTGGATTTAGACAACATTTTAATAACAGAAGATCTTGTGTATTTCTACAGAGACCTACACAGAAAAAATTCAACACAGTTCTACACATAACTCAAGCTCTGAGTATCATTTAGAGGGAGATTTCAGGGTGTGTTATTTTTAGGCAAATCAACTGACATAAGTGTAGCACAGATCAGAACTGAAGTCTAATAAACATTCTGCTTACAGGACTGGGAAAAATGTGAAAAGGGCATAGGAGCCTCTCTGGAGAAGCTGAGATCATTCAAAAAAAGGCTTTCTCAGCCATTGCCAGATCACCATGATGAGCTGCATGCAGAGCAGATTCGTTGCAAGGTAAAGCACTTCTTCTCTGTTGGCCGTTGTCTCATTTTTGCCTGCCTTTGTGCAGTAACCTCTTCTGTTGTAAACTGGCTTCATATTACTGACTATGCAAACCAGTCAACCATCCCCATGACAAGAAATTATCCATGTGACATATGGACACCATACTACCAGAGTGATCTCACCATAATGCAAATCCTTTGGAGTAAATATAGATCTGATCAAAGTGATACCAGGGTCTGAAAAATACTGTAGAAGGGCTTTATATTGGTGTGTTTTTATTATAGAAATTCTAACCTCAAGTTTAAACTCATGGTATTGAAACTTCTGGTTTAGTGCTTTTTGTTTGAGATGAAATGACCATGATGGATTTTAGACAATACTTTCAGGCTGTATTATTTGCATTTTAGAAGTTGATTATGAAATTGAAAATATTTTCCATACAGAGAAGTTCAAACCAGTGCTTGAACTTCCCAGATACCTTTGAACTTCAGAGAGTTGAGTATTTAGTTCACAACTTCTTGTTACAAGGCTGATGTTTCGTTCTCTGCTGGGGAGTCAAAATCATCATAACTCTGAAAGTATTGGTGCATTTGGGGTTGATGTTTTCTTTTTCTTTGAAATGGGTCTGAAACAGTCTGCTTGACATGGTGTGTCTGCTGAGATATGACTTAAATCAGTGGGTAACACTGCTTGTCTGTTTCATCAACATACTCAAATTATTATTTGTTGGCAAACTGGTCCTTTTTCCTTGTGTTCTTCTTTTAAGGAGTTAGAGAATGCTGTTGAAGGCTGGACAGATGACCTTGCACACCTCTCCCTGCTGAAGGAGACCCTGTCTATATATATCAGCGCAGATGATACCTCAATCCTGAGTGAGCGAATAGATCTCCTGCACAGGCAGTGGGAGGAGCTGTGCCACCAGGCAAGTACAGCACTGAGCACTGATGGGAATAGCATGCAGGCTACAGAAGTGTTGGGAGAAAAACTGAATCCAAGTTGCAGCTTTTAGCAAAGATTCATGTAGACACACCTATATTCAAAAGTGAATTCTTTCTGAGTCAGGGGAAACATTCATTGAAATATTCCTTTAGTTACTGCTAGTGCTTCTAGATCTCTTGAACTTTATAATGTCTGTGAGATCATATTTAAACAGCCTTGAAAAATCAAAAAGATTCACACTGTGAGCTGTGGGACTTGGCATGGCTGGCTGGGAAAAAACACAGAAATAATACAGTTACACTTTGCTTTGGTGGAAGACCTGTGCTCAGAAAGGATATCCTCCCCACTCAGCCACCCCTGTTCTGCCTTCAGTTCTTCTGGTAGCTTCTTCTTCAGACCTCGGTGTCTGCATTTCTTTTAGTCTGAGAGTGACTTGCTTGCCTGCAAAATGAGCTGAGGAGAATTGTTTAATTTTTTCAAGTGCATCACACTATTAGTGTGGTTCTGGCCTCTGATTTGCACTCCAGGTAGTGGAGTCTTCCTTACCCAGTTTTTCAGATTATCCTGATGTCATTTCTGTGGTTCAGTAGAGATTACAGTCTAGATATGCTGGGGCTAACTTGAAATAGTTACCTCATGTAAATTACCTGTGAAGGCTTCAAAAACACCCCCAAAGTAGGAAAAAGTGCTTCACAGTTACCAGCGCAGAACTTATTATGAGTTAGTTGCATCTGAATGAGCAAATGTAGATACATCTAAATTATGATACCATCACTGCTTGTATGTTTATGGTAAAAGAAGGAGCCAATTAAAGTTTTATCTTCACTTTGAGCATGCTGAGTGTTTCAGGATGTAATCTACTGCAACCCTTCGTTCATCTGCTGCTTATTTCCGGAAGGCTGTCATCAAGTTTAAAACCACAAAAAGGAAATACAAGATCGCATGTATGCCCCTGTTCAACCTAACACAGTAGTTAAAAAGCACATCACTTTTATTTGTGAAAGAGCCTCATCTTTTCAACTGAAATTGTGATATAAAGTCAGAAATAACCCAAATCATAGTGGGGAGGAGGCAGTAGTTGTTTTAATGTCTGAAACTGGAGAGATGACTTTGCTGCTCAGCCTGTGCTGGTATTTTGATTTCAGTGTCCATCTTGGTCGGTATCTGTCTGAAACACAGGAATGTTTTCCTTCCTTCTGTGTTAACTGCAGCAGTTGCTTGTTTGATGTCTTTCCTGTCAGGGCATACCTCAGTGCTTTGGAATCTCTCCAGGTGTCACACCTGTCCATAGGAAATAGTCATCTATGAAATGAGTGTGTTGGTACTCAAGTAAAAAATTACTTTTGGAAATTACAGTGTATCTTCAATTTAGGTTTGTACTTGTGTTCATGCACAAATGACACAGACTTTTGGAGTTTGGCCTGTACTACGTCTGTATATATTTGTTTTTTATGATTTGGGGAAGCATTTTTGCTTTTCTTTTTAATTTAATCTCTTAGACTAAAAATAAACTAATACATTTTATAAAATTTTATAAGTGAGCAAGAATTGTAAGAAAATACAATTTTTATCTTCTGATGAAAACTTCGAGTTAGTGACATTATGAAACAAGATATTGACAGACTACTGAGCTTAACGCTTGGGTGCCTTTCTCTGTGTATAGGATGTAGGTAACAGGAAATCTGAGAGCAGCGCCTGCCCCTGAACTTACAGGCAGTCACCAAATTTTTGCTCTGCTACTTCAGTTTGTTTCAGTGGCAAGTAAGTGGCTGCAACACTTTCTCAAGGCTAGAGGAATTCAAATTGAGGCACAAAGTGTTTTAAGCATGTCTTAAAATGCATTTAATATTTTAGTTTCATTTTCTCTTTGTAAATGGTTTAAGGTCTCCTTGCGTCGACAGCAAGTTATTGAGAGACTGAATGAGTGGGCTGTCTTCAATGAGAAGTACAAGGAGCTCTGTGAATGGCTGACACAAATGGAAAGTAAGGTGTCTCAAAATGGTGCCATCCTCATAGAAGAAATGATTGAGAAACTTACAAAGGTATAGTGTACACTTACATACTCTTCTTTAGCTGTTTACTTGTTTGTGAATTAGCTGAAAATTAAGGTTTTATCTTACCCTGATGTGTTCTGGTTTTTGTGTTCTCTTACTATGCAGCATTTTCCTGTCTTTCTTGAGATAGGACCTCCCAGAATACCAGAAAATTAAGTGAATGCAAAGTCAGAGGCATCTGAATACTTTACTAAGAATCCAATCAGAATTACCTGTAATGAGTTAACTAGAGCAGTCATATTTATAGAAGGCATTGTGGTTTATGTTGGGTGGGGTTTTTTCATTCCTCTGGTAGCTGTTTTTGTTTATCCATAGAATATATGAGGTTGTCACTCCACTATACCAATGAATTAAAAAAGCAACATTCGCTTGTATTTTTGCACTATTCCTTTAGTAGTGTAGAGAAGAGTATATTTAGAATAAGTACCCTGTCTTCTGATTGATCTTTACTGTCTAGGATTATCAAGAGGAAATTGCTGTAGCCCAGAAGAAGAAAATCCAGCTTCAGCAAATGGGAGAGAGGCTTGCTAAAGCCAGTCATGAGAGTAAGGCATCAGAGATTGAGTACAAGCTTGGCAAGATCAATGACAGGTGGCAGCATCTTCTAGATCTTAGTGCAGCCAGGTAAGACAGTTGTTTTGTTTCTAAGTTTTAAATGGGACAGATTAATATGAAGGACATCATGCTTTTAATATCCTTTATTGTCTGCCTTTTCATCATAAATTCTGAACTAAATTTATTCTTAACCAGCAACACATTCCTGTGAAATTCACCTTCCTGTTTTACTTTATGGTACAGGACAGCATTTCTTCAAGAGTCATTTAACAACTTCATTATAATAATATGGTGACTGTATTAGCTTAACAGTTGGACTTGATCTTAAGGCTCTTTTCCAAACTTAACAGTTCTATGTTTCTACAATATAGGATCAGTTGCAATCAGATTTAGTGAGCCTTGCTGTAGTACCATCTTACTTTACATGGTGCTTAAAACTGAATGCAAATGTAGTTTTTCTAAAAATTTCTTGACCAAGGAATCAAAACAATGCCTTTGTAGTTTTGGATTTCAAGAAGAGAAGGTCTAAAACTAAGTCTTAGGTTTTCTGCCAGATCATTTTTTCCACAGATGGAGAAGAGTAACTGCAGGTAGATGGATGCACACCTGGCTTAAAGACTGCTTTTATTCAAGGTCAAAAGTATAACAACAATTTTCAGAACTTAAAAAAATACAGCATTGTTGTTTGAAACGTGAAGAAAATTATTTGTTTGTTTCAACACTTTCTATTTAGCTGTGCTACAGCCTCCCTTCCATTGCCAACAATAATTTGCTCACAATTTTGCACTTCATGAATTGCATAAATAGCTCATATACTTTATAATTCACATTTCTTTGACGTAAGGACATATGCATTGCTAATACTTTAGTCCTGTTAGCAGCAAAAAGATTTGTTTACTTTCATGTCTCTTTTTGTCTCTTTTTTCATATGGCTTTAGTGCATTCTTGCTCTGAAATCTGTTAGCATGGGAACAGCACATTTTATGTAAGCAGAGGCATTCCAGTGGCTCCAGCTCCTTTAATAGTAGTTCATGTTAAAGTAATGAACACCATATATTTCTTACAGAACAATTAAAGTCAGGAAGGGATTGCATTACTGTCAGAGAGCCTGCTTGGTTTCAGAGGATGTGATACATCACCAATTCTTGAATTTAAAGTATATTTGATATATTTTTATGTTCTTCTTTTGAAATGCTTACTCAGAGAAATGTTCAGATAATACCTTCAGGAAGTTTCTAGCAAAAAGGGATTGCATTCAGAAACTACGGAACACATCTTTAAATTATCTGTCTCATCTATTGGTATTACAGATTAGGCCTCACTATAGGGAGAGGTGAGGGTTTAGGGTTTTGTATCATTCTTGGGTGGGGAGACATAAGATGCAATACTATACACTGAAACCCTCTCATTCTGTTATCATGAAGTGTCATCGCTAGTTCTAAACTAATGTATGTAAAATATTATTTACTTTTATTTCTAGATTCTTTCAACTTCCCCTTCTCAACAGGCATGCTCAACATTATTGTATGTAATTAAACATACAAGTCTTTACATTCCAGTGTTCAGTGAAGTGAGAAAAACTGCAAGTTTGCTGAAGTTTGGAAGTAAATTATAGAAGAGTTTGATGCTGGGCTATGAAAATTTTGGTAATTCAGCTGTATCTTAGGCTGGAAGTCATTAAAACCCAAGCTGTTGATTAATGGATGTACAAAATGCTTGCATTGATGTCTAATTACCAGTAGACAAAAGGGTTGACATCCTCCAAGATAATTTTTAGAAGGCTCCAGAGGCCCTTTGGAATATGTTCTTATATATTGGCATGTGTTCCTGTCACGATATTTTGGAATTTGAACTGTATCATATAACATGATTTTGGCTTCATTCAGCTAGTAAAGGCAGATTAGTTGTCTTGGTATTGAGAATAAAATACATCTTTGCACGTTCTGGATGCTGGACAGTATTAATAAATCATTAGAGCCTACAGACTTTTCTGAAATGCTACAGTAATTCCTTGCCTGGAGCATTTTTCTTAGTGATTTGTTTCCTACAGCTGTGAACTACTAGAAAGTGCTGTGTGAAAATGCTTTAGTAATATATTACGGTAATACATGTCCAGTCTGAATCTTTACCTGTCGATTCTATACTGTGTGGTGAAACTTCTCCAGTCACGTGTAAAAACATCTTTCTTTGTCACATTCTGTTCTCTTTCCCATTCCTTTTAATTGCCCCTCAGTTCAGAGCAGGTCTGTAAATACAGAAGTGACAGCTGCAGAATCGTGTCTGCATCAGAGACTTCCATTTCTTCCCTTCTAGAACCTTGTAATCCTTTCAGATGAATTTTTCTGATATGTCAGCCTCATGAAAAAAGTTGCCATTGTTTACGGCCAGGAAACAGTGCTATTGCTGCAACTGCTCAGGCTTTGCAAAGAAAGCTTTATATGTGTTTTCCTCCTTTCCCCTATCACTCACAGTCCACATTCCTGGAGATCAAATCTGGCACATGTTGATGAATGCAAGCTTTATTTAGAAACATGACCACTTGTCACCATCCAGTGTCATGTTATCAAGCAGCGGTTGGTAACATTTGTTTGGCATGAAACATTTTCTGTACAGTACTCCCCGGCAAAGTGTGTCCCCTTTCCTCCCCCCACCAAAAGAACAGTGTTTGCAAGCTTTGGGAGTGGAAGTTCTTCTTTTAATACTGGAAAATTTCATGGTTGTGGTGGAAGACTTGCATGCTGTGAGGATGGCGGAGGACAACAGCGTGGATTCAGACTTCCCAGACTGTAACTGTGATATCACAAGGCAGGCAGCTATTTTTGTTTGCTTTTGATTGATACTATTCTTTCTGAAATCTTGGCTTGCTGGGAAACTAACTGAAATGTTGACATGTAGAAATCAGTACTATAGCTAGAAATTAGTTTTCTGCTCAGTTGAAAAACAGTTGGCAGTGATAACAGCATACTTTGTCTTACAGCTAGTACTTATGGATCCTGGAATAATTTTTTGACGTGATGGAGACTTAGAACTAGTAAAATCTCTTAGCTGTCTGAGAGAAACTGTAGACTGATTTTAGTGCTGTTTTTAAATACAAAAGCATATACACTCATGAGAATAAACAGACTGTATCTGTCTGCTTGGTGTTTCTGTCATCAAAGGGGCATGACTACAAGCAAAAGACAGAGAAAGAAAGAAGATGTAAAGAGAGTATTTCCGACTTATCAAAGCCTGTCCTGTTCATATTAACAACTGTTTTGTAACTGCGTGTATCACTTGAACTCAGCCTACATCATCTCAGATTTTTGATTCAACTTCTCTTTTCCCTTTTTCTCATTATCTTTTTTAGAGATTTAGCTGTTGCTTAGAATTCCAGAAATTCGGTCTTTGAAAGAGGAAACTGATTGGAGTAGTAAATACAACTGGCTTTGCTGGTGTTCTACTACACAGTAGTACTATTCTCTGAAAAGTAAATTCTTTTTTACTCATAAAAAGATTATTTTTAAACTGATCTTTTCAAAGCTTATTTTAATAGTGGAACATTTTTCAGTGTTTCTTAAAACTTTGTCTTCCATTCCAAGAAGATGTTTTTTTACAAACACCTTTTCTGCTTTCTGCTGTCTATTGTACAGACTTAGCCAACATGCTCTTACTGATATTTTTCATGTTGCTTTGAAAGTTTAATATTAGTAAGCAGCTGTCTAAATGACTAATGCAGTAGCTATGACTTCTATATGATGCATTTTTCTGTACTTACAGGGTTGTTCCTGTTTAGATTTTAGTGGAATCTAAGGCTTTCTTCTTTAGGACTATTTCAATTTAATGTATCTGTGCTTAATTTTAGCTCCAAGTTGTTCTCCCATTGTCTTTGCCTAATGTAGAATAATAGACATTATTAATAGACAATCTAAAGTTATTGCTTTCTTCGTGAAATTGAGGCATATTAATTGGAACATGAAAACATAAGTATCATAAGTCCATTCAAATTGTTAGATGATTTCTCATTAGTAAACCATAAAAACAATTAAATTATACAGTATTTTCCTTTGTGAGAGTTTTAAGTATTTGTAAAATGTAACAAGACTGGGGTGTGCATTTTCTGAAAAACAGCCTTTAAGCCAACTGTGTAATGGTTCCAACCCTTTGATTTCAGTGCAGAATTTTCATTATTAAAGAGAGAAGTAATCTCAAGTCTTTCACAGTAACATGTGCAGTTCCTCTGCTGCCTATTGCTGCAACAAAAGCATGAAATTATTATTCAAGTAATTAACATTTTAAACATAATCTTGCAAGTGAAATCTCAAAACATCAAAATTACACTTGGCTAGGGATCCCACATGCTTGATTTAGAATTTGACCTTTGTCTCTTAAGCAGAGCTTTTAGAGCATAGGCAACTTTGCTTGCTGAAATTCAGAAGGGAAACTCTCAGACATGTTGGATTGCAGCTATTATTTGATCGCAGATATGTTTTCAGTGTAGCTGGAGGCACAACACTGTACTGCAGTTCCGTCAAAAAAAAGTAATCCCAGCAGATTCCAATGAGCACTTGTTTCTATTTGTACCATGGGCAAGAAACCTGTTATGTTAAACTCAGTACAAAAAAAAGAGCAGTGTTAAGGGTAGGTGTAGTTGGGGGACAGGAAGGAACTTGTGGGGTTTGGGTTTGATTGGAGTGTTCTTTTAGTATGTCATGCTGTTTTTCTTTCTCTCTCTGGAGTAACTTAGATCATGTGACTGTAAATAGTGGTAGTTCGCCCAGACTGTTCTTTATGCCCTGGCAGGGATGTGCTCCTGTGCAGTTTGCCTGAGGCAGAGGGCACTTTCTAAATGATGGACCCTTTATAATTGCTGCAGGCAAAATGTAAGTGAAATCCAGCACAGAGATTAGAGTACCATACAATTGCAAACAAAAAAATCCTAGTCCACAGTTTGGTCTTGCAGATGACCAAGTGACATTGCTTCTCCACAGGGCTGTCATGACTCATTGTTCCCTTTCCCACTCCAGCTGGCCTGCAAAAGATCAGTAGCATCGAGCCCTGAAAATATAAGCAGAAAATGGGCTGGATTTCACTCCTTTTAAATAATGTCAGAGATTGACATTAGAGAGTGGCTTCCAGAAGGGTGATAGCCTGCCTTCTTGGTCACCCTATGAGCAAGTTTTAGTTGGTTCAAACCCTCAAAACACACTCTGTAGAACCATAGGTGACAAGGAGATGGTGCCCTCAGACTGTGGGTGTTCTCCTGCCATCTCCCCAAGTCTAAATACATAGCTGTGTTTTGAGATAGCCTCATGATGGGGTCTGAGGCAGTCTTTCAGCATAATTGTATTGACTTCAGTCCCATCGTAGACAGATTTTCAGATTGCCCAGATTTTTTCCCAGTTACCAGGTGGGTTTTTTTTACAGATCAAAACCCCACAGCTGTTGGTCATGAGACTCTGGCAAGGAAGCTGTATTTGAGCTGTTCTTAAGAGTTTTTAGCAAGAACCACAGTGCAACCATCTGTGAGCTGAAGAGAGGGCTATAAAGAGATGAAAATTGGAAAAATTTAACTTTTGATTTTTTTAAGATGACAATATTTCTGTGATTCTCTTAATGGTCAGCTGCAACTACTGCTTTCAATATGGAAATACTTGATAAATTTGCTGCTTAGTATTGTGTGGGAAAAATGTGAATTGCTTATTTTGAATTATAGGATAGTCAGGTGGCATTTTGTTTATTTAACAAATCTGTCAATCTTGTATTTTTCAACCCAGTTTAGTCAGTCTATTCCCAGCTGCACTCATCTTTTAAACCTTTCTGATATTGAAATATTAAAGTAGAAGAGCAATAGAACTGTAAAAGGGAACATTACTCAAGATTGTTTTTGGTACCAAGCAAACAGGGAAAAAGAGCTTAGAAAAAAAATCAGAATCCATTAATAATGTATGTTATGAAACATGAGGATAGGTAGGAGAGAATTACTGAAGGACAATTTTACTGCTTAAACAGATTGGAGGAAAAATTATTGAGATAGGATGAAAGTTTAGTTGAATTTATTCACTCTCTAAGCTTAATGCTCTCTTGATTCAAAAAAATGTTTGTTCATTTCTGAACAAACAAACAGAAATCTATTTAGTTTTTCCTGGTCATTGGTCTTCCAGGGTCAGGATTCCAAGAAAAATACTAGTTAGAAATCACTATGCAGTTCCATTCCAATTTCATCTGATTAAACCTCAAATAGTCCAATAACACAAACTTAAAGCAGCTCTTTGGTTTCAAAAATTCTCCCCAATTTCTCAGCTGGATTTCTTGCTCTGAAACTGATTTATTCAAAGACAAATCTTCACCCTGAAACATGCCTAGATGGTGCCTCATCCCTAGGAATTTTCAAGGTCAGGCTGGACAGGACTCTGAACAACCTGATCTAGTTGAAGATGTCCCTGCTCATTGCAGAGCAGGTGGACTAGATGACTTTTAAAGATCTTCCAACCCAAACCCTTCTGTATTACTTAGTTCAGTATTTTCATGGGTGTGAAAAAGGCCTGTTCACTCACTGCACTCTCCCTCTAGTACATGGGTAAGTTATTTGTACTCTAAGAAGAACAGGTGTCATCTCTTAGTCAAATACACAATTAAATTACTTAGATTGTTTGGGGGTTTTGATGTGTGTGAGCTCATTAAAAAAAAAAAACAAGAAAACTTTTCTTAACAAATATTAAAGCCAACTGATGAAGGTACAGAAGCTTTGAAAATGTTGTGTGGCATTAATAAGCACTCAATTTTTCTTGACCAGCAGCTATGAATGCAGGACTCTATGCACATATAATATATATACTTCTGTTAAATAATAAAGAAAGACTTTACAACAGAACTGGCCATCTAAGTGAACTTTCTCTGAAATCTTCCTGAAATGCATGCTGTGAAAATTTTTCTTCAGGATGTACTTAATACTGCCATTTCTTTTTCTTTACAGAGTAAAGAAGTTGAAGGAAACCCTTGTTGCAGTGCAGCAGCTGGATAAAAACATGAGTAGTCTGAGATCTTGGCTCGCACACATTGAGTCAGAGCTGTCCAAACCTATCGTCTATGAAACTTGTGACTCTGAGGAGATACAAAGGAAGCTAAATGAACAGCAGGTAAAATACATCACACTTACCAGGTGAACATGGGGAGAGCCAAAGTAGAGTCTCCTTGGGCTGCCCATACCTAGTTCAGTTGAGAGGGCATGAGACAAAATGCTTAAATATCAAGGCAAGTGGTACTTACTGTGTCACTTATAGAGCCTTCTGCTGGCCTTGACATCGAATCCACCAGGAGCTGATTGACATTTGCAAGAAAGGTAAGGCACCAAGCGATACAGCCTGAATGAGTTATTGCAGTTGTTTTCCTTTGGGGCTTGTGGTTTTTGTTTGTTTGAATTGTCTGTTCCCAGAGGCAAAACTGACACCTATTAGACCTTGAAAATTTTGCAAATGCTTGAAAATTACTATTTTTAGCTACCTAACTGGGTTTTATTTTGCAGCTTGTTTGAGAGTCACTTTGCACGCAAAGATGCATGAGCTATACATGTGAAGTTAAAGTTGGTTGGTTTATACTACACAAAGCCTTTATGCAGTGCTAGATTAAAATATGTAGAAAAATTTGAAGTCAGCCAGTTTTTGGCATTGAAGCTAATGTTACTCCTAAGATTATTTAACATGCCTTCTCTTTCCTGTTTCACTTCACTGCCCAGTGCAATTTTACCTAGAAGCACATTGCTGGAGAGAACTGTTGTCCTTTGTGTTCCTGTTGGTTATTTATTGGCAGAAAAACCTTTCTGGTGTACACTGGAGACAAGTTAGATGCTCTCCTGGGTCCTTTCTCCAGAGGAGAAAGAAATGCATGGGAAGAGGAAAGACAGGATATTTTGTAGATAATTTATGAAGAGTACAAATGAGCATTTTGCTCTTTAAGCTGAGTGTAGAACTGAGAACCAAGAACTCCCTCAGAGATTTTGCCAGCTCCTCAATTGATTCACTACATCTCTGTTCAGAATTACTTAATAATATTCTATAGGGAATTTACATAGGGGTAATAATTTATAACACAGAAGCATCACTAATGAATAGTGTTTCTGATGCAGTAAAGTGCAGGGAAGGGCTAAATATTGCTATCAACAAAGTAGACAGTTGTGATTATTTACCAGAATCCCTATGCAGACATCCCATAGTTTGTTACAGCCACTTCTTACAGGATTTATTTTGGGCACAGACACTGATATACCTCTGCCTTTCTCTGTATCTTTGTGGTGTCAGCATGAGTGATATTCTGTGGAAGTCAGAGTGGTTTAATTTGAACTCTAAAGGGGAGAAATAGAAGTGAATCTTAACATGGGAGAATGTCATATTTGAAAACATGGTGATGATTTGATATGTTAATACAAGATGTGGTAATAGTAATAATAATAATGATAATGATAATAATAATAATAATAATATTCAAAACCCACACACTTCCAATGCATAGAAACCAGTATTTTTATTAGTTGGAGACTATATTACAATCCACCACACCTCAGAAGGCTACCTTCTCAAATATTTCGTTCCCTGTCTCTTCTTTTAGTGACTTTGTGTTCTTTCCCATGTTTGATCTTTCACTGAGGTGATGTTATCTTCCCAGTTGTTCATAAGCAAAATTAAGTTAAAAATGTTATGTTGCAAAAGATGAGGGACAAATTCTAGTTATGAAACTCCATTGTCGACTTCTTAGCATCTACTCCAGCCAAGCATCAGCTTTGCAGATTGCTGGTCTCTAGTGAAATTAGAAATACAGTTGAATCTACATATCCTGGGGAAGATAAGTTAACTTCAATGCAGTATTTTCCTGGGGTAATGAACTTCATTTAAAGGATTACTTGTTTGTTTATTTTCTCAATCTGCTACCACTTGAAGTGTGAAAAAATGATGTTTGCTTCTGGGCAAATAAAGTAAAACAAAAACAGTTGTTTATGGGTGACAGCAGTGCATAAAAGTGACACTCCTTTGTGAACTAACCCTAAGGCTTATTGTTCTCTAATAAACATAATAAATTTTAAAATCTGGGAAATAAATATTAGACTATAGAGAAGAAATAGTCTAGACATTGCTTGTGGAAATGTTTTGTAGGTGAATAAAAAAAGTGTAATTCTTATGAATGCTGAGGGCCCACAGTTTTCACTACTGCTTTGCTCCAAAACATTGGAAAGGAGATCGTGTTACCTGAACTTACTTAACCTCAAGTCTCATAGCTGTCTGGAGTGTGTGCTTCATAAAGTATGACATCTGATTATAGTATCCAACCTTCTATAATGTTTCAGGGCAGATAAAAAGAAAAATAAGCACTTTGACATCACGATGAAAGTATTTTTCTGGCAAGTGAAGTGAAAGGGCCATTACTGAAGAAGAAAAGAGTGATTTTCCACTCAATGTTCTCAAGTAGATGTTTACAAAATAACTTTCTAGTTGAGAAGATGATCTAGATCACTTCATTAAGTGAAACCTCAGTTATTACAAACAACCAAAACAAATGCTTGATGTAGGTCAGCCTTGCTCTATTTCAAATTTCCTGAGGTTTTCAATTTGATATTTAGATCTCATTTCCTGCTGGAAGACATTTTCATGTCATGTTGCTAGTTGTAAGAAAAGTTCCTCTAGTTAGACCTTAAATGTGTATAGATACAGTATATTGACACTGTATTTCCCTTTGCATGCCATAGTTTGCTTCAATAGCAAAATTATAGAGCAGTTTATCTCTACTCATCCTCAAGCAGCCGCATTCTCCTAAAATCTCTGCATCTCTATTTGTCCTATTGGTTCCTTTCTACATCTGAATCAGAATTGAACCTAGTATTCTAGATGCAATATAGCACTTTTTGATGTAGTTACATTAGTATTTCCTTGTCACTATTGGAATTAGGTTGTCTTGGCTTTGTTACTGTCCATACTAATTTTTCCATCTAATATTCTGATGATTTATTACAAATGTAGACAAAAGTCAAGCAGAGTTTCTTTTCATTGCACTAATCCACCAGCAGCAGCCAATTACCTTTGTGGTATGTTTTAAGTTGAATCTGTAGTTCAAAACTGAAGCTGAAATACTAGTTCTAGCTCAAACAGGGTCATCAGTGTAAAACAAGCCAGTAGAACCAAGAAATCAACAGAAAAATAATACTGATCACATATAATAGGTTCTAAGACACTGTGAGCACATTTTCTTTAGGTATCTGGAATTTTCCATTTCCAATGAAAATGCTATAGAACTGGAAACTTGAAGGAAGAAAAATCTACACATGCTCTGTTCAACATGTGCTGCTGCCAGTCTCCATGTCAAACATACCACTTTTGCAACTGTCTCACCTGGGGAGCAGCATGTTCAAGAAGGGTGCCTCCATCAAATCCTGGCAGTACATAAGAACACATTTCCTTGTCACACTTCTCTTACTAACTTCTGCTTTACATTCTCTGTGATACAGGGAAAGGGCTGAGAATAATTCTACCATTTATTTGTGATGTTGATTAAATGTGTGTGAAAGATGCTCAGCTGAGTATGCAGAGCTCTGGCAATTTGTCCCAGGTAATGGTTTTGTGTTTGTAGTCCCTGGGAGAGCTGTGCATGCTGCCAGTTTCTCCTGGCATCATTGATAACATTGCATCACCACCTGCGTAGATGCACTCTCTTAATTGGTATTTCCTGGATGTTTTTCTTCTGTTTGCAAGCTTTTTTCTTTCTTTTTTTTAATAAGTGGAAGATAAATACATTTTCATGGATGCATGTTTTGAAATTTCTCTTAAGAACTCATTTCTTCACCTGCAGGAACTCCAGAGGGACATAGAGAAACACAGCACTGGTGTGGCATCTGTTCTCAATCTGTGTGAAGTACTTCTCCATGACTGTGATGCTTGTGCCACAGAAGCAGAGTGTGACTCCATCCAGCAGGCTACACGCAATCTGGACAGAAGGTGGAGGAATATTTGTGCAATGTCAATGGAAAGGCGACTTAAGTAAGTCTAAAATGCCTACAGATTAGTATTTCCTTCCACAGACAGAAATACAGGATGGGATGTAAATTATATGGTTGTGGTACTGAATAAAAGAGTGTAAGGATCAGAAAAAAGTCATACATGGAGTAGAAGCCAAAAGTGCTATGCTTCTATGAAAAAAATGGCATTTTGGGTTGCACATGCCTTTATACAAAGTGCAGATAACAATCACCAAATTTCACTCACAAGTTCTTCGATAGAATGATTTATTATTTCCCATGCTTCATAGAAATGATGAGGGAGAAAATAGAGAAAGCTTAGATGATAGCAATGACTCCAAGAGATTTAGAAAGCATGACCTAAAAGGGAGGTTGTAATACTTACATTTACACAAGAACTACTGAGATTGACGAGTTGTTGAATGGGTGGAATGTTATTCCAGGTATTAGGGTTTGCATGTACCCAGTGCTCCTCAGCAGTTTCTCTTATGTCTGACTTTGTTCATTTGGAAGAATTTTAGGACTGAGCACTTTACATGGAGTTTCTTCACCTGTCCACCTCACCTGTGCTAAGCTAGTGAGGACCATAGCACCCAGGATTCTTGGGTGTAGTCTGGGTAACTGCACATGCTTAGACCATCTGTAGGCTGCATGCCCATCATATCCAGAAGATTGTTTTCTATTCCCACACAGGATAGCTTGGTGATTTCACCAGGAATAATGATGTAGGCTAGGTTGGGGCAATGCTATGTACTATGCACTGACTAGGAATGAGACCTGTTTACAGGTTTAAACTCCTGTATTTATGAAGATATTTTCTTAAATTTTTTAAGTTATGAAGCTTATTTCTGTCATGTTTATACAGTCATATAAAAAATCTAGGAAGAATTTGATGTTTCAAAATGCTGAATTGAACTTTTTATGACCTTTCATTTTGTGGGATGTTCTTAATGTATTTAGTAAAGTTTTTTGTTTATTTTATGCAAAACATTTCTTGCTTTTGGGTTTTGCTGCTCTGTATCCATAGATACATGTCTTTAAATAATTTTATACTATTGCCATGGAAATTCTTGAATTGTATAAGTACAGTTCTATGTTATAAGTTCTACTTACAACTACATTTATAAGTTCTATCTTCGACATAGTCTGTCTTGAACATATAAGGGCTTTCATACCTTTGTGTCCAACAAATCAACTCAGAACTATTTTAAGTTAACGTGAAACTATGCATGGAACTCTACTTTACTTTCTTAGAATGTACACATTGTGCTTTAGTGGATTTGTACTGGTAAGTTAACTGGACTATCAGTATCTAGGATCTTTATTGTACTAGAAACCGTTATTTGTGTTAAAGAGGAGCTTTACTGATGTCACTGGTACTGTATTTCAGGAGTTATTTAGTGGGTGCTCAGCTTTTCAGAGCTCCTATTACAAACTTAGAACTTTTTTTTATACTGATTCCAAAATTAGATGCATTAAAAAAAAAAAAAAGGCTACATCTTATTCTAGCTCAGTCTGGAATGAGCCAGCCTTCCCTGTGGTCTGTTTATCGTCTGACTGGCTGACTTAGATTATTAGTCAGTTATTGTCTGGTGCAGTGCTGGTTTGCTGTTGCAGATGACAGGTTAAAGTTTTGTAGGTCAACTGGCCATCAGTCCAAGCATTCTCCTAATTTTCTATTATCTGTTTCAGAATTGAAGAGACCTGGCGGCTATGGCAAAAATTTTTGGATGACTACTCCAGATTTGAAGAGTGGCTAAAAGTCTCTGAGAGGACAGCTGCTTTCCCAAGCTCCTCTGGTGTGCTTTACACTGTTGCTAAGGAAGAACTGAAGAAATTTGAGGTGATTTATAGTGGTTGAAATTCAATACCTACTGATCACATTGCAGCAGCTAGCTGGTCTTCTTCCTTCCCATAACCAAACTACAGCACAGATGCTGTATTAATAAAGTGGAGTTGATGATTTTGTTGCTGTCTTCAGTGGCAGGTTCCTAAGACAAAAAGACAGTGGAAGGTGGCAACTGGAAATGCTAATAAATTGATCCACTCTCCCTCCACAGTTTGTTCACCAAAGCTAGATTCCTCACCTTTTTTATTTCTGCAAATTTTTAATATGTCCAGTTAGTGTTACAGAGCCTTCCTAAATCTCCCTGCACCAAGTGCCTCTTCAAATGCATGCTGCGTGTTTTAGCTTTTGCTTTGATTTTATCCCTCCTCTTCTTTCCATAACTCTCTGAAGCCAGCCCTCTGAACTCTCTTGTATGATGCAGAATATCCCCCCTTTAGATCTTTATACATGAAATTCATGTTCATGCAAATGTTGTTATATGTCCACATGGTGTCCCATGTGACTTAAAGAAGTTAAGCATGGTTCAAAACTGACAGGTTTTCCCTTTGGACAGTGCTTAGGAGCTTGTTACATGACTCCATTGTGTCCACTGGGATATGAGGGCTTGTCTCATAGTTACAAGGGATTGTAAACCCATGTGTAAAGCACACACGCACGGTGCCTGGTGAGTCACAGGGGAAAATCTTTTGCCTGGATTCATATCTGCAAAGAGTACGTCAAGATGGGAGACAAGAAAGAGAACAAATCATTTAGGCAATTCCATAAACAGTCAGATGCTGTAAAGTATTTGCTGTGAAGAAAAAATGCAGATTTTAAACAATGTCTAAGCCCAGTTAATAGGTTTTTGCTTAACAGTTAAAAGCATAAACTGTGAAGTGCTGAGTTCTATAACTGACATTTACATTTATGAATGTACTGGCCAGATTTTGGTTTTAGACAGACTTCATTATGTCATACTGCCTTATGGCCAGGTAGATTGCCATAGTACAGAAACATTTGCCTCCTGGACACAAGCACTCTGCCTCAGACCTCTTTCCCATTGTCCCTTTATGTGGTGATCAGGATTTAAATCTCTTATTTAGTAAGTTTCTGTATGAGAAGCTGTAACACAAGTATATTGACTCTGATTTTTACAGCTGAATTGACTTTGCCCAAAGTCTGTTTCATTGAACCTCAGCTATTATGATGACCTTTCCTCTGCAGCAGACTTGTGGATTTTTTACTGTCTGTCAAGTGTCAGCAGGAGCAAGATGCAAAAAGAACAGTGTAGCTTCTCCAAAAGCTTGCTTTCCCTGTAGTTTGGTTCTTCCTCTTTTTTCCTTCTTTTTTTTTTCCTCCTGAGCATCTGATTTCTTTGCCTACCAAGTAGCAGGAAGGCAATGTGGTATTCAAATCCAGTGGAATTCAGCAGCTTTACTGTGACTTCAATATAAAGTCAGCCACTTACAAGTACTAACAGAATCGGGTTTCTCCTTTAAATAGAATTTTTTTCTAATTTTATTTTCTTCTCCATATCTGCACTTTAACTAAAAGAAACAACACACAACAAAAAGAGCTCATCAGACCATACAAGTACCTTTCTGTTCCTGAGCACAGAGGTCAGAGATGGCTCTCACTGACTTCACTACAAAACCAAACTCCTTCCTCTCCAGTAGTTTATGGAGAAATGAAATGAGGTAACAAGAAGGAATGCAACAGATGAATTCTTGTGTAGCTGAGATGAAAAAAACAGAAGGCAAATAAACAGCTGTTCTTTTGCTGGCGAAGGCTTGGTAACAGGTGAAACAGCAACTGCACACTTTTAGATTTCATGATCCTATTAAATACAGTCAGAATTGTGCCTCTAATACAGGAATTCTTGTGCAATTTTAAATTAACTCAGTTTTACTGATCATTTCATCCTAGCTGCGAGCACATTTGCTCCTCTTTGGTTGTCCGCTACCAATTTAATGGCCATTCAGTGATGAGAATAATTATATTGAGAGAACTCTACAGATTTTGATCCTCTTTCATACCACTTTCATTGCTTTCTTCCCTGGTATTACAGAAGAAATGTGCTTATTTCATTTTTGGCTTTGAATGGTACAATTTGAAGGATATATCTTTCTACACAGAAAACTCGCATGTTTAATTAAAATCTCTATACAGAGGTATATTACCGATCCTACTTCTACAGTCTTTATTAGGGGAAGTGTCTAGTTTTGGAAGAGATTGAATTTTTTATTGCACTGTGAGGAATATCAGAGAGCAAGTTCATAGAACTACAGTGGGATCCAAACCCTACTTGTATTCAAAAGAGAGCTGGTGTAATCTAGGTTTTTATGTCTTCCTTTGATTGCTTTTCTATTTTCGTGATATGACAAGGTAAAAACAAGTAGATTTCTGAAAAAATACTCTGTTGTTGTTGTTGTTATTATTATTATTATTATTAAAGGTATTAATTCAGTCATTTCTTTACAAGATGCTTTCTTCAAGCTTCATAATTGCAAGTCATGACATAAAACCCATGGGCTACATCTCCTGTGCTCCTCAGCTGCATCTCTGTGTGTCTTGTAACAGCCAAGCAAGCACCAAAAGTACATGGTGCAAACATTTACCCAGACATAAGTTGGCATGGATATTCCTGACATTTTCTTTTCCGTGAACATTTTAAGACAAAACTTATTTGCATGCCAGTGTACTAAATATAAAGAGATATCTCATTTAGTACCATGTTTCAGAATAAACAATTGCTCAAATCTGTTCAGTGTTTGCATTTCAACAAATTCAATATGTGAAAAGAAATCCAATTAAGCCACTGGAATCTTGGATTTCTGTTCCTTTTTTTTTTAAAGAGTTTCATGTTCACTGTTTGTGCTTCTGTTCTCAAATACAAAAGCATATAATTCTGTAGAAAGAAGAGCCCTTTTTTTCTCCTGATTTTGCCTTTGTAATGGATATTCATGTTGCAATTTCTCCTTCACTGAACTGTGTCAGTTTTATAAACTTTTTAAATGGTTTTTTGTACAGGTTTTTTTTTTAGGTTTTTTGGTTTTGCTTTTTTTAATCAGAAGGCAGTATCTCTATAAGGTAGCCCTCAAGGGATGTCTCCAGCTAATGGAATTTTTTGGCTTACATAAATCAGAGTGCAGAAGTGGGGTCAAAATAAGGCAAGAGATCTATATATGTATCCTGGTTTCAGTAATCAGAATTCTGAAGGTGTCTTTTGTTCATACTGCTTTAGGCTTTCCAGAGGCAAGTGCATGAGAGCCTGACTCAGCTGGAGCTGATCAATAAGCAGTATCGGCGCCTGGCCCGGGAGAACCGCACCGACTCCGCTGGCAGCCTCAAGCAGAGGGTTCATGAGGGGAACCAGAGATGGGACAATTTACAAAAGCGAGTCACCTCCATCCTGCGAAGGCTAAAAGTATTCTTCCATTTTTAAGACTTCAATTTCACTACTCTAGTTTTGAATCAAGGGTACTTCAGCAGCTTTCAGTTTAATGCATTTGCAAAGTGTTTTTGAGGAGATTTCTGCCTTTGGAAGAGGAAGGAAGTTCATCAGTTCACTTAGTCCGAAGTAGCTAAAGTATAGGCTGTAGACAAATGCTTGGTTACATCAAACATCACCTTTCTCACAGAAGATAACTTTCAGAGGTCAGCTAATTGCAGCTCTAGATGGTGTTACTGAAAAATGAACCTTAGAAAGCATGTAGGAAATGAAAGAAGAAGGTGTACTGAGTTTAAATTAGGTTTGATGGGAATGAAAGTCATTTCCCCACCATTGTTGGGGGTTTTCGTGTTGTTGGTCATTTCATGCCACTCAATTTTCCACCCCTTTAGCATTTTATTGGCCAGCGGGAGGAGTTTGAAACAGCACGTGACAGCATTCTGGTATGGCTAACAGAGATGGATCTGCAGCTGACCAACATCGAGCATTTCTCAGAGTGTGATGTCCAAGCAAAGATAAAGCAACTAAAGGTAAAGAATGGTTGAGTAATTACGGAAGGAGGGATGAAAGAAGGGATAAAAAAAACCATGCATGGTGGTAAAGAATTTCAAGAAACATCATGCAGAAATGCAGCCTCATATGGTTCCTTTACTTGCAGGCTGAGACTTAAGCCTCAGAAGTTATGGGTTATGTCAGATTCCAGTATGTACTTTTCTGACAAAATGGAAGATCTTTGAGCTGTGGAAAACATAAAAAGAAAAACCAGGGGGGATAATGTACTTTCCTTCATCAAAATAGGAAACATTAATAAAAACAATTCATGTCAAGTCTCCATTACGGCTAATATCTAATAATTACTATATTTTTCAACCATTTCTGCCTCAGAAAACTCCTTTTCTGGAAAGCACAATACCAAATGTCACATTATCCAAAATTCCACTCTGCTAGGTTTAGCATCTGAGTTCATTCTAGACGTTTGGTCATTAGCATGGCTTGTTTAGAAAAGAGCTTTCTTTCCAAATTCAACAAGTAAGGAATGAGATGGTAAACCATGAAGTATCACTGGTTTTGGCTTGAAAGACTGTGGAATGC
This sequence comes from Drymodes brunneopygia, assembly GCA_013400955.1. Lineage (NCBI taxonomy): Eukaryota > Metazoa > Chordata > Aves > Passeriformes > Petroicidae > Drymodes > Drymodes brunneopygia. Next base: position 855,124 of record VZTZ01040326.1, read on the forward strand.
TAAATTTAATTTAATTTCTCATTGTTGCTCATGACAAGAGTATTTGGCACAATCCCTGTGCCACACCATTCTTTCTGTAAAACTCTTAAGACTTTCATCTTTAATTACTTAGCTAGTTGTCATGTTGATTTTGTTGATAAAGCATGGGCTTTTCTTTTACACAGGCTTTCCAGCAAGAAATTTCCCTGAACAACAACAAAATTGAGCAGATAATTGTGCAAGGTGAGCAACTAATTGAGAAAAGTGAGCCCCTGGATGCAGCTGTGATAGAAGAAGAGCTAGATGAGCTGCGTCGTTACTGCCAAGAGGTCTTCGGGCGTGTGGAGCGCTACCACAAGAAACTTACTCGCCTTCCTGTGTGTATATTTACATATGTTTTTACTTGTTTGGTTTGTTGCCATTTTACAAATGTGAGAATGAGGAAAGATGTTGAAATGAAACCTACGAAACTTTCCAAAAGTTCTGTGGTTAAATTTTGTTGCAACTCTGACCATCTGCCTCCCTTCATTACATGGTATATGTGTCCTGTTCGGAGAGCAAACTGATGAGATCTGTAATTTCTGTAAATCGTTATGAAAACCAGTGCAAATTGGAGATTTATAAAACTTTATTCATGGGAGCAGCACTGTGGGTCATAAGAACATCTCCCTGCACTGTCACATAATTTGATTGGCGGCTTGTGAGGTTTGGTATTTTTTAAATTATAAGATTATTTTTCTCATCAGAAGAGACAGAAGTTTGTCTCCAGAATTGAACACAAGCTCAACAGTGGAAAACAAAAGGAGAAAGCTGAAGGAAAACAATTTTTGGTAGCTCAAGTCCAACTGAATGAAAGGAACAAAATCCAGAGGTTCCAAAATATGAAATAACATCGTGAGAACAGTGCTCATGATAAAGATCCCTTATGCTTTGTATTAACTGTTTCCAGAAGTTTTTACAATGCAACTTAATATTTGCACTGAAGTAATGTAAGTAAAAGTCTGGAGATATTTGCCTTATGTGAGACTTTATGTGCCTCATGTAATTAAAATGAGCTGGCACTTTGATCTTCTTTGTTTTTTTTTTAGTACACCTTAAAAATAATGAAAGGAAAGTGCAAAAGGATGCAAAATAAAAACCCCACCAGTGTGTCTGTCACTTAATGCTGCTTTATTTCACTGACCCAGGCTGACCATGCAATGCCTCTGCACGTTTCATTGACCGCTTCTGTTTGCATTATGCTTCTAGCTAACAGATGACGAGCACGACCTCTCTGACAGAGAGGTGGATCTGGATGAATCAGCAGATCTCTCTGACATACGCTGGCATGACAAATCTGCGGACAGCGTTCTCTCCCCGCACCCCTCTTCCAACCTTTCGCTGCCTCTTTCCCAGCCACTGAGGAGCGAGCGATCGGGGCGAGATACCCCTGCCAGTGTGGACTCCATCCCCCTGGAGTGGGATCATGACTACGACCTTAGCAGGGACCTGGAGACAGCTGTTTCACGGGGACTGCACTCTGAAGAAGACGGAGGACAGGAAAAAGACTTCTACCTGAGAGGAGCAGCTGGCATAGCAGGTATGGTGGTGGATTGTGTGCTCTGCTTTCTCCAAATAACAAAAAGGCAAACGTTACTTGTGTGATTGCATAGCCAAGATTCTCATGGAAAAGTATTTTAAATAGTCCCTGATGACTTTAAATAGTGTTTCCTAAGTGATCTCAGTGGCCCTCTGGCCTTAGAGACAGCGATGGAGATTCCTGGATGATGACAGCCTTGGAAAATGGTGAAGGCGTACATGATAAGGCAGGGAATTGGCTGTGTATCTATGCATGAGGCCTGCCAGATGGGATATGTCATCTGTAACAGCCCTGTGTCCTAAGTTATTCTGACTAGAAGAAACTATACTGGATATGGCAAAAAGTGCAGAACAAACTAATGAAATGCTGTGGGAGACCCAGAGAGAAAATCATCAAGTGTTTAAGTAAATCCTAACTTGGTCCCGATGCAGTCAAGACTCCAGTAAATGAGTGTTTAGTCTGAGGTGGAATCTTGGGTCTTGCTCTCCAGGGAAGTTGGATATCCTTTCTAAGTGTTTGTGCTTTGTGTAATAAATCTTAACAAGTGAGAGTGCCCAAATGGAGCTAGTTGTGGGATAAGACATACCAGTGTATTTTACTCTGATCTTGTGGCTGTCTTTTGCTTTCCAGGTCATTGTTCTGGAAAGAGTCAGGTTTGCCTGGATCTTAAGAGACCTTGTAGCCGCCTCCCTGTGTTTCAGTCTTCATCTTCTTCTTTCTCCAGAGAGAATGTTTGCTGTCAGAACAATTTGTATAATCCACCCATGAAAAGGACTCCTGCTATAAGGAGACAGCTATTGCTGAGCCATCAATTCAGATTGTGCTTTTATTTTTTCAGATGTAGAGATCCCTGAAACTCTTGAGGCCTATGTAACACTCACAGAAAACGCCCTCAAAAATGTCTCTGGTAGGCATCATGAAAGACTAAGCATAGCCAGATGCAAGTACCATGGTGCACAAGCATAACTTCTTTCTCTTCTCCTAGCAGCTGCTATCTTTCCACAACTTACAAGATAAATATTTCTTACGTAGCAGCACTAGCATCTTATCTTAGAAGTATCCTCCTGCTTTGCTACTACGCTTAAAGGTATCATTGGGGCATGGATGAAATAACGATGTTTGAAGTATTAGCCCTCCCACGTTGGCTAACTAAACTAAACTGATCTGATTGGTCTTTTTTCTCTGGTGTCCATCAACCAGACTTAATACATTGTTACATCTTAAGGCAGAAGGAAAAGGTATAGAACAATACCTAATTTTTTAGGTTAGCATTTTTTTTTTTAACACAGCCACATCTTGGATAATCACACAGATATGAACTTCTAGGTTAGTTGTTGTTTCATGTGATCAAAATGTCAAATTGAGGTACTGTCTTTATTTTAGTCCCATATATTGGAGAATAATTTTCTTTTCTCGTTGCACAAGATTAAATCTTCTGTCTCATTTGTTAGATGGCTCTCTTGGAGGAAATAGATGCATTTGCAAATACCTTTTCTCATGATTTCACAGTTTTCCTCTCTTTAAATAATGACTTCACTGCAAACAGCAAACAATTAAAATCTTAGTGTCTGTGACACATGCCTCAAGTTCACCATCCGTTTCTATTTACTCCCTAAATTAGTGAAATAATATTATCAATTAAGGATATAAGTAATAGCAGTACTTATGGGAAAAAAGTGTGTTTAGTTTTCTAACCCATGAAAATTCTTTTAAAGTAATGAGCGAAAAACAATGTTGAGCACTTTGTCCTGTCCATTTGGGGTGAGGTAGTGTTTTTTATGAAAAAAGATTAATCATCCAAGAGGCTCCATTTTCTGTAATTAGGTGGACAGAAGGCTTCTCTATTCATGTTTTTAATTGTGTTTTTATGAATAAATTCAAACTGTCTTTGTAAACAGATGGAAATCAAGCATAGTGATAGAATATGGATAAGAAGGAACTCATGTGGTCTTCTAGGCTGCAGCCTGCTTCACATTTGAATTGTCTGTAGCTAATTATATCATAGAATTCAGTTGACCTCTATAAGGAAAATACAGGTTGGTCCTGCTTCAAAAATATTGATATAGGTTCACAATAGCTTGAATGAATAATACCATCTTGCAGATATGTTAAGCATGATCTTTGTCAAGTACCTAACTGGAAAAATACTATAAATTTTGCTGCTTCATTTGATTGCCCAAATCAGTCATGGACTACTTGCTGCAGGCCTCCAAGATGTCCAGTCATCTATGGATTTTGACAATATGATTATAACAAGGTCACTTAGCATTTGCATGCCACTTTTAGTCTTTAAAATGGTATATAAATAGGATCCTTTCACGGAGATCCAAATTCTACTTTGTTTTAGTGGGGAGAAATAATACAAAGAGCAAGGAAGCTACCAAATTTTCACATGGATTTAGATCATACAAATGGAGATTTGGGTTACAGGGTTTTATTTGACAGTGTTTGTGAAAGGGAGCAAGGTGTTTTCCAAAATCAGTGAGGATAGAGAATGCTTTGCTGAGAACTTTCTCTTTGAAAAAAAAAACAAACAAGGCATTCAGTGTGTGGGAAAAATCACTTCAGAATAATTTGCAAGCCTACTCCAAACTGTGGACTCTTCTATAGTATTCTTATGGCAAGCTTGTTCATTGGTATCATCTTCTGAAGGTTGCTAACACTCTCTAATGTAACTAGTTGTCACTTAGCTTTGACATTGTACCACTCGCACTGCTGCTGCCACATTTCTCCTTCACTGTCTAATCTAAATAGTATTCCTAATATCTGTTCTGCCTGGGCAAGGAGGACAAAGACCTTTGGAAAAGCTGGAGTGACAGTCAGTCTTTTTTGGTTTTGATGCAGGTGAACCGGGTGCCCTGGAAGCACATATCCGACAGCTGGACAAGGCCTTGGACACCAGTCGCTTCCAAATACAGCAAACAGAAAACATCATCCGTAGCAAGACGCCTACAGGACCAGAGCTGGATTCCACTTACAGAGGATATGTACGTGTGTTTTGGAGCTCCAGTCAAATGTGCACTCCAGGCTTAGCTTAGCTTTGCCATTGACAGAGATACAGATGCTTCAGCAGAGCAATTACCTGTAACTGCTTCTCAGACTCACTGGTGTGGTTACTACCCTTTACCACGTGCTATTGTTGCTTATGTTATTACTGTGTTTACAATAGCATAAGATTAGAGGAACATGACTCTAAGGAATCTGTTTTCCTATTACATTTTTGCAGATGTCTGGAAGTGCTTTCTCACACATGCTTTTATCCATCTAATGAAGATATCCTTGTTTGAAATTCCTCTGCTTTTAGAAGCAGGTTTTATAGCTTCAGGCACAGTATTCGTCTTGCTAATGAATTATAAGCATGCATTAAATAAGCGAGGTCGCATATTATGGAATCCCTGATTAAAAAGCTTTCTCAGAGAGGTTTTCTGGAAGATAAATCTCTCTCTAAGCCATTCAAATAATTTTATTAAGGACAGAATTTAAAAATTACCTGCTTGGATGCATAGTAATACTTCCACATTTAGGTTAATTTTCTTTATCAATCTTCTAGTGTCTTTGCTATAATGTCTTAAAATTTAGAAAAGATGGCTCCTAAGACATCTAGAACAATTTGGCATAATAGTGCTAAATTATTTCTGTTTGGTCTTAACTTATGCTTTAAGCCTTTATCATACGCATATACTTTTTTTGTAGTATCAGCACAGATTGATTTCTTCACACTTATCCTTACTTTTGGAAATTTCTCGAAGTTGCATTGTAATTCTCACTCTCCATACAGTTAGTCCTGTACAGTGCATATTGAAAAGCAATATTTTGTTTCTTAACACAGATGAAACTGCTAGGTGAATGCAGTGGAAGCATAGACTCGGTAAGAAGGCTTGGATATAAACTGAAGGAGGAAGAAGAAAAGTTTTCAGGACTCATTAACATGGACAGTACTGAAACACAAACAGCTGGTAAGTAATATGTAGTTCATTTGATGAACAGCAATTACGGAAAGTAGGAAACATACAAAGCTTTTCTGAATAAACACTTGGTATTTTTTGCTGACATATATATTTACATGATTGTCTGTTAGCATGTTCCATTTAACATCTTTTAAGAGGAATAGAAAGGAATAGTAAGTATTCCTTATGTATGCCATATGAAGAGTTTAAGCATATGAGTCTATTTTAAGAATCCCTTCATATCATGAGGCATAACACTAAGCCTTTCTAAAAGTCCCTGTGGATGCAATGGGTTTTTGTTATAAGATTCCTGATGAAAAAAATTGCTTCTATTACTGTACAAAACACCTAAGTCAGCATTTGTTTCTTCTAATGTAAGCTTTCGCCTCTAGGATTATCTGCCTACAGTAAAGGTAGAAGTATTCGCCTGATTTTAAACATCATCTGTAGAACAAGAGGTATTGGATTGTGAAAACATGGATTCATTCTAGAGACTATAAAGGCATCATTGCCTGCTGACTGGAATCATCCAGGTTCTTCATTCTTTCTCTCCAACATCACTTTCTTCAGTCTAACTTAGTTTTTAATGTGGTTAGAGCTTGTGGCTTAGGCTTTTTATGGAATATATTTTTGTCCTGAAGAGTATTCGATTCATGCAATTGTGTGTGTGAAGCTAGTGCAGTTTTTTTGGCTTTTGCTGAATTTGGTGTTTGTAATTCCAGGTGTAATTGAAAGATGGGAATTAATCCAGGCTCAAGCTCTAAGCAAGGAGCTGAGAATGAAGCAGAACCTTCAGCAATGGCAGCAGTTCAATTCCGACCTTAACAGCGTCTGGGCTTGGTTGGGAGAAACTGAAGAGGAACTGGAGAAGCTCCACCGGCTTGATCTCAGCACTGACATACAAACTATTGAGCTCAGAATTAAAAAACTGAAAGTGAGTTTTATTGCTCTTTTCCATGAGTTACCTTCTAAAACTGAGTGCAACAGGTATGTTGAAGAGGTTGCCAATAATTGCAGCTGGTTTGCTCCACATAGCTGCATAGGCTGCTGCTAAAAAGGTAACTGGGAAACTTCATTTTCCAAATCACCTTTTGGAAGGAAAATGTACCACTGGCAATCCTAATGAAGTTTTATAATAGTAATTCTGTGGCAGTGTTGTAATTCCAGAGTGTGCAGATAACTCCTGGTGTCACCCAAAGTGGTGAAATAAAAAAAAAGTGCCACATTAGATCAATCCTCTTCTGCTCAAATCGATAACAAAATAACTGCTTCATAAGAAATGCTTCATTGAGACATTACTACTTGGTGTGGAGGAACGAGAAAGAGTCGAAAGGGGCTGTAACCTACCCAGTGTCACCAGTGCAGCATAGGAAAAATCTGATGCCCCTTTGCAACATTCCTTTTCTTCTTCTGTCATCCCAGGTGCATCAAGATCTGAACGTTACTTTTTCATCTCTCTTGTATATTTCACAGCTATAAAGATCTGAAAATGTGGTGGTCCACAACATCACAGTCAGTTACTAGTATCTTACAAGCGTGGGCACAAAAATATGGGACCCAATGTCAAAATGTGCTGTGCTTCATGCCAGGCATGAGGTAAACAGATAGTAAAGGCTGTTTCCGGCAGTGATCCATGTGAAGCATGTCAATGCTGATCTTCACTCTAATCCAAATATAGCTGCCATAAGTACTGCAAAGGTTACTGTGACATCGTGCTTTTAAGTAAATGCTGTAAAGTAGGTGGAAAACAGGGCATTTCATAAGAATTCTGTTCTTATCTCAGCCACTCTTTGAAAGCCCATTAGTACCCTCTAAACGAAAAGAGGTGGGGTTTCTTTTGTGGCTTCCAATGTAAACAAATAAGAGTTTTTTTACAAGTTGTGCTTCTATAAATTGGAGTTCTTTATACTCTTTGTATGTTTTTGTTTCTCTCAGTAAAAGCCTTTATTTTAAAATACTGATGACAGCAGTTTCCACTTGAAAATATGTTGGTTTTCATGTTTATCAGCGGAACTGAGAAGTGAGGGCAAAAGTTTTATTGTGAGCTAAAATACAGTTGCGCTACATCTTTTTGTTGGACCTACTCTGTCTTTAAAATATTTGAAACATGAGCCAGATCTTTAAAATTCAACTCTGACTTCAGCCTTTTAAGACGTTACAAGTTTAATTGACTTGCTCTTGTTTATGCTCACAGTAAAATTTTAGTAGATGTTATAGGGTGAACATTTGCAGTCATAGAGTGAGCACAGAAATGTCATATGCAGAGTAAAGGGACTGTTACACTATGGTGCCTTTCGGCAGCTGCTGATGGCAAATCATTGAAGTCTTGTGGTGCCTTCTCTACTTTTTTTTTTTCTGAAAGTCACGTTTTACCAATTTCCATTCTTTCTTCCCCTTTGTCTTATCATCAAGGAGCTGCAGAAAGCAATTGATAACCGCAAAGCAATCATCTTGTCCATCAATCTGTGCAGCTCAGAGTTCACTCAGTCTGACAGCGAGGAGAGCAGGAAGCTTCAGGAGCGCCTGACTCAGATGAACGTGCGCTGGGAGCACGTGTGCAGCATGATCGAAGAGTGGCGCAGCTCCTTGCAGGATGCATTAATACAGTGCCAGGTCTGTACTGTGCCTGTTTCAAATTGTCAGCAGCCCACATTCTGAAAATATAAACCATTTAGTTATCTGGTGTGCTTACGATATGTCTGAAACTTGCCCATGAAAGCCAAAATACAGCTTTGGTTTATGTTTTTCTCAAGGATACACCTGTGTTACCTAAAACATATATTTACGGCCCAATATTTACAAAATTTGTCCTCTCTGGAATAGTATTCTAATATTCTGTTGTATACTTCTTGGAAGTTATTTTATTTAGCTAGTAGGACGTATCAGAGGATAAATTAAAAAACTGAATTTGGCAGGAGTATTTTGCTACCCTGTTAAAATCATGATTCATCATTTGCAGGATTTCCACGAACTGAGCCATGGTTTGCTGCTTTGGTTGGAAAATATTGACAGAAGAAAAAATGAGATTGTGCCCATCAATCCGAACCTGGACTCAGAAATACTGCAGGATCATCACAGACTTCTGATGGTAGGACTATAATCACCCCTTTCTCTCCCAAAACACATCACCAGAAAAACATCTAATCAAATTTCTCTTTCTCTAGAGGGTTAGCACTGTATATTTTGTGCTAACACAGAGCTGTGGGACCAGTGTCAGTTACTGACTTTACCTTGGTAGGGAATGCCACTCACTTTCATTAGTAGCACAACACGTGATTTTAAATCTCAGGCAACTACTAGGCTGCTGTATATCTTCCTGTCGGCTTTCAGTTTCTTTAATTTCAAGTGTTGAGTTTTGTGAGTTCTACTTTTTTGTTTGGTTTTTTTCTTTTTGACTGCTATTAAAAAAATTTGATGCTTGCCTTGGCAACAGCAAATCAGACGTGAACTGCTGGACTCTCAGTTGAAGGTGGCATCACTGCAAGATATGTCTTGCCAATTGCTAGTCAATGCTGAAGGCAAGGATTGTCTTGAAGCCAAAGAAAAGGTACATGTCATTGGAAACAGACTGAAGCTCCTCTTGAAAGAGGTCACGCGTCATATTAAAGAGCTGGAGAAAATTCTAGACATTTCAAGTAGTCAACTGGTAAGTCACACCTTTTTATTTATTTCTGTTCACTGAACGCATTTCCTGATGTTTTGACTGCCTTCATCTGATCAGTGCTATTGGCTGCTCTGTTTCTGTGGTTTGCAGTGCTTGTCAAGATAGAACATGTAATCTTGAATATCATAAAATAATCTGAAACTTCATAATGTAAATATCTCTTCTGGTATGGTGGGTTTTTTTTAATACAGTATTTTTTTTCTCTTTGGTATAGCAATAATTACTGAAGTTTTTGAATTGTTTACCCTGCTATTACTGAATCAGTCAATTGGCAAAGTAAATGAGATAATTATTCCAGTAGCAGTACTGAAAATTATAGTATGTCAGTTGTCACTGGAAAGGAAGTTAATGCACACTCTGTCAAAGAGAGAAAAAAAGCATGAAATAAATTCTGTAATAGGGAGTCTCTCACATGTGCCTCTTAAGCTTTGTGCTATGGTCCAAATCACTTCAAGGTGTCATGTATCTCAGGATGTTTGAGAGGGAGTTACATCTTTGCCAGCACTGACAGATACAAAGTTTTCAAGGCTCTCCTTTAGTTAACTTTTTTTAAAGGTCTTGGATTAGCAGAGTGCTTAAAGCACAAGAACTCAGCTCTTGCCTCCTTCTAGTGGATTTCTGCCTGTTCAATTAAAATCTTGGTAGTACCAAGCTCTTCTTGTAATTCACAGCCAGTAAAGAACAACTGGTTTTTTTTTCCCTGTATTGACTTCAGTCGAAAATGTGTCACCTAAACAAATGAAGTTTTAACTACTGTTTGCTTTTCTTTTCCTTTAGGGCTGACAGAGAAAACATGTAATGCCTTAGTCTTTTAAAATTTGGTTACAAAATTTAGCTGCTTTATTTTATTTGCCTTGGAAATAATTCTGCTGGAATCTTACTCAGGGTAATTTTTTAGTTTGCTTGCCTGTACAGCAAGTTGCTGTATTTCTGAGCTCCGTTCCTTCTAAACTTTAGGAATTGTCCTCATGGTCTTCTGATGAATTAGACACGTCAGGCTCAGTGAGTCCTGTATCTGGAAGAAGCACTCCAAGCAGACAGAGAACGGTAATTTCATGTCATTTATTTTCTTCCACCTCTTGGGTGGGAGCTATAGATATCTACAGCAGTTCTGGTCAGCTGGAAGTCACCCCTTCTCACTTGTTAGGAAAGGAAATGGCATAAACCAAAAGCAAAACACAGCTGCTTTCCCCAACCCTGCTGCATATCCCATCCTGCATGAAACCAGAAGTGGTAAATACTATCTGAAACCAGGGCTGTCAGTGTGGTTGGTTTACCATGGTATGGCATGTCGTGTCTCTTGTATTTTGCTCTAGTGATGGCAGCACCCCAAAGTCTGGTCTTGTCTGGTATAATCAGTCCTCCATTTCTGTTTGGCCTTCTCTTCAGAGCTGCTTCATCAAGAATCTCAATAAGTTTTTTTGTCATTTGTGATGCAGGTTGCAGATGGTCTTATTGAGACTTTGGATGAATGGCTAAGTAGAGCTGAAGGGCACAAAACATTGTTCAAACCAGCTAGTTGTGCAGGACCTAATCAATGGCTATGGTGGCAACTCTCAAGTTGTCCATTTACATCGCTGGCACAAAATTCAAGAAATATAGCAATACATGCCTAGTACTTAACACTTCCATACTCTGAGCCCAAATTGGAACTGCAATTATTTTGTCTTTTTCTGCAATTCTATTAGTTGATTAATTTGCTTTTTTTCCTTAGTTCTTAAGACAATCAGATTGATTTGGTTTTGTTTTGTTTTGTTTTTCCATTTGCACTTTTTTGTAAAGCCTCTGAGTTCTGTCTTGATAAATTTATGGCTCTTGAAATTAGATTATTTTTTAAAATTTTTGTTTACATTCACTAGTTTCCTTTTAGATGCTAGTATGAGAATGTAAAGGAATACTGGCTTTTCCAAAAGAGAAAGAACATAAACCTTAATATTTTATTTCAAAGGTCAATGCTTTTGCCTTTTAAATTTAAACCTAAATAATTTATAACAACTCAGATATTACAGGTATAACTGAAGGTTGCCTGGCCATTACAGGACATGAAATATTTTACTATAAAATCTTTGTCTTGAGAGCATGTAGAATTATGATAGGTTTCATCTTAATATTTTAATAAGGAATTGTCTATCTCTAATTTGTTACTGTTCATGTACATGACTACTTTTTTCATTTTTTTTGTCCATAATGCATAGCTAAGTTGTACGATTCCTTGCATCTAGATTTCAAACTTCTGGGTTCTGCACCCACACAATTTTGAAGACTGAAGTGATATTGTTTAGAATTTCAGTACCAATATGCTAATGCTAAATAAATAAATACTAATTAAAAAAATACAATCAGAATTTCAAACATCTAACTGCATTAAATAATCCAGCAAATAACTGTGAGTGCAAGAATGCACCTACAGTTATTTGGCCTTCAAAATTGTGGGGTGGAGGAAAGGCAAAACTTGTCAAAGGAGGGTCTTGGACCTTTTTTCCTTGAGAATATTAGTTTTTCTGCATGTGCATTTTTAAAACTGTATCTTTTTCCATATCCAACTTAATAAGATTGCATCTATTTTGTATTTCAAATTATTTGAACTGAATTTCTAGAGACTTGTTTTAAAACCCAGAGCTACTGTTCATAAACATAATGTCTAAACTGTTATTTTTGAGTTCACTATGTATGTTCCATGCTCAGCTAGTTGCAAAGAAAAGCCAGTTTCCTTGGTTCATGGGTATTGGTCACTTCATTCGATTTTTTTTTTTTTGTTATGTTTCCTTTGCTGCACTTTTAATTTAGTTTCATCAGTAGCTTGTCTTTATTTGCCTGGACTGAACATTCTTCTTTCTTTACCCCCTGTTCATTGCAAACAGCCACGGGGCAAATGTAGTGTCTCACAGCCTGGACCCTCTGTCAGCAGTCCACATAGCAGGTACCTTATTCTCCTGGTTTCCGCACTCTGTTCTAGAACACCAAGAGGATGATAGAAATTGGCCATGGTTCCTCTCAGTGCTACTGACTCCACCAGGTGGTCAGGACTTACACAAGTGGTAACTTCTCTTTTGTTAATTGTTTGGCAAAAGGGACTTACAATTACTTCAAATTCCTTGATAAATAGAGATACAAGCTACTCGTTGGACATCTGCAGCCTTTGCTTCACAGAAATCCCATGTGATAAACATTTCTTTTTCATATGCCTGATCACAGTGAGTGTGTATTTACACTCATGATATTTAATGATTATTTTATTTTGGCGTGATTTAAGAGGAATGCTAGTAAATTCATGGCAAACACTTTCTATCATCCTCTTTACCTCTAGATATTAAATTAAGGCAGGTAATAGGCCAATATCATATTCTAGAATTCACAAAACCCACAGATCTGGATGAGACATACTAACACCCTTTTCTTTATTTATTTATTTCATTTGTTCTTCCTTTTATTTTTCCTTGAAACGTTTTGTTCAGTTTGTGGGTTTTCAGTACTTTAGACTCAAATCTAAAAGTCAGAATTTGAGAGTATCGAGACTTGGGATCACTTTCTCTCCCCTCCTCAGACGACTGCAATATAACATGCTAACATTGCCATGGCTCGCCCAGTGCTCACACCGCTGCATTGCTCCGGGAGCAGCACTGCCCCATCTCTGTCTGACCAGTAGAGAGCAGGCTTGCAGCTACAGCTTCTTGCTTTCCACAGTGTCTCCAGCAACCTGTCATCTCTGCAGCTAACAGTGCTTCTGCATTCTTGTTGTCGTCAGTGTGATGTGTGTACCTTCGCTCTTTCACTGATCGGTTTGCTAGCCTCTACAATTATCAAGTTAAAAAAAAAAAAAGCAAATAAGCAAGCCAACGTGTGTAAAGAGGACATCTTTTGCTATTTCAACATCTTACACACTGCTAAAGTAATCAGAAATTGTGATTAAGGTGTATTTGTTCTTACTAAATCTAATAATAAATCTTGTTTAACCTAAATCTCATTTATTCTCTACATATCAAAAATTAACTGATTTGTTTTTAAAATAGCTCCTGTTAGAGTCAAAGATTTTATGTTAGAAAGAAAAAAATGCAAAAATAAGTAATTAAAAAAAAACAAACTCCTGTTAGAGTCAAAGAAAGAAGTGAAAACTAGCTTTAATACAGTGATTGAGCCACAACAAGCAGACAAAAAAATGCCCTGAGAGCACTATTTTTTTTGTGAGCAAACTCAAGACTTTATTCTCATTATAAATGAAGTAAAGAGCAAAACTGCTTACCACGTAGATGTTTACATAAACACTTATTTTAAAAAGTTTGCTTCACATGTGTAGTTAGGGACTGTGAGTAAAGTAGCATAGTTGTAAAACCGTGTAACAAATAGAACAAGTATCTTTTACTGCTTCCACACACACTAAGAAGCTGCCTATTTTTAAGGATTTTTTTCCTTTGAAACAAAAGGAAACCACATATAAAACAGGGGGTATATGTAAACTCCATCTTTCTGTCTGATGGAGAAAGAGAACTAATTATTCAGCTTCAGTCTGCTATGAAGCTTGGTGTTTTGTTTCTTGTAGGGAGCAAAAAAGGGTGGGAGAGGGCTTTACTCGGCAGCCACTAGCAGCAAGGAGGAGGGGACGATGTCTTTCACAGATCAGCATGCTTGCACTAGCACCATTGTACTCAAGGAACACATTGTGTGCGCTTTTCACTCTCCTGTGTAGTCAAACCACTTCTGCCAGCCTTCTGAGGTTTCTGGTTGTAGGTGCGAGCCCCCGGCTCAACGAGCAGCTAGCAGTGCTTTGCCGCTTTGAGATCAACCCCTGTTCCAGCAGTGGCATTGCTGCGGCACCTTTCAGATCAAGGCTTTCCAGCACTGTTTATTAACACATCTTGTAGCAGCACAACACAATGTTCAATTTGTCATTCAGACAAGCATGGAATACGAATGAGTCACTGCTGAATAGGAAACTTAATCAAATGCGCAAGCCAGACAGGTTGTGGTTGATGTATAATGTGGTTTTAACTGATAATGCGGTACAAGCTGTCACTGTGTTCTTTAATATTTTGACATGCCTCTGATCAGAGTACTTTGTGTTTGATCTTGCACTGGATCAGCAAACCCTGTTAGAGTTTAGTATAAAGGAGAAATGAAGTCAATCCTAAATGGTTTATCACACAAGAAGTTGTGAAGGACAGTTCTTCTAAAAAATTAGAGGGGCTATGCTTTGTATATACCAAGTGTCATATCACTTTGCCTTCTCTGTTATCACCACAAAAAGACAGGCATATACAGTGTAATGCTAAGCAAGGTGCAGGCTTAAATTAGACATTACACTGTGGATTTAACTGGAGTCTCATCCAAGCAGTAATCATGTGCTAGGTGGGAAAGCAAATCCAAGAAGCAATTCTTCTTTCTTCATCAGTTAAATAGAGCTGTCATAAGTCCACACCTGGATCTTTGCCTGTGAAGTTTTTTGAAGTGATTAAAATGTTAAAAGATTAAAATAGTGGTTCCGTTTGCTCAGGGGTGTTTACGTTGTCTCTTTTAAGCAGCCCTATTCAAGTCTTGGTGCTATAGTGCCAGCCTCCATTTCCTGCTCTCCCCAAGCCTCCCCAGATGACTAGAGGATCTTTAAAGGTCACTTGCTGTTCCTGGAGCAGACCAAACCACATCACTCTTGGTGCCTTTGCCCACAGAATGATATTCATGGCTACACAGTAGCTCAAACACAAGATTTGGGTTTGGCTTGCCATGATTCTTTTCACAGTTATCTCCCTCACTCTCACATATAGCTTGTTACTTAAACATAATATGTAACTGCTGCTTCTTAAACTTATTGGATTCACCCACTTTTTTTCTGTGCAAGAAGCCATTCTGTCTGGTATTTGCAAAGACCTTCAGCATCTGTCATCATACAGATGAGATTTACTATTCTTATATTTTGTGCAATAGTCTTTTGATAAAGATATTGAATTAAGGTCTATTCTTGATTAACTGCAGTAAATAACATCCTACTAGGCCAGCAGTGCCTCTTTCAATGGAAGCCTGTTTTCTACATTCCATTAGTCACTTACCATTAAATTCATTTTATTTATTTCTGTCAGTTTCACTTGAATGATAAATTCCTTTTTGAAAGCTTTCAGATGCTTACTGCAATACAGATAGGTTACATCAACCATGTTTTCCTTGGGAAAAACATAGCAATCATTTTTACAAAAAGGTTCCCCTCTGAGCTGAAATTAAAGTTCACTTTGACCATCCGATCTATAGCTTGGTAAATTAGCTTCTCCTCTCTTGAAATGCTTAGAGAAGTGTTCCAATATCACTGACATTACAAACTCTCAAAGTAAGGGTAACTATTGCTTGCACTTAGATTAACACATAAAATTTCTTGACATGAAGAAGCTTACTGTTGGCCAGGACTGCAGTTGTGCTTCCCTCCTTCATCTACTAGGTAGGAATTGTGTAGTGGAGTGAGTAGCAGATGGCCCTACCTCTTTCCTTCCTCGCAGTGGACAAATGGTGGAGCAGTCAGAAAAGAGACCGCTAAAGAGGCAAGCTCAAGGAACAGAAATTACATTTTTCTCCAAAGAGGCACACATTACTTCAGTTTTCCCTTCTCCTGCCAGACTAAATAGGTGTTCTGTCCTTAAAAATAGTCAGCTTTTTTATTAACAATGTATCTTTTTAGCCATCTGTGCTTACCAAATCTATTAAACACTCTGAGCTGACCCATTCCATTTTTCAGCCAATTATGTAGAATGCAGAGGTGTACGTGTCATAAACACGGGCAGTACAGCACTCACAGTTAACTCCCCCTCTGCAGATATTTTTGTAACATTTCATTATTTGCTTGTTTAATTGTTTACATGCAGTATTATTGTTCAGTACCCTACTTCACTGCAGAAAAAATGGTTTGCCATGAATTGTTTTAATTTTTGAAAGTTTATGTTCCTTTTTGAGATCAGCCATGCAAGCTTACATATACCATTTTTTTTCTTCATAAAACACAAAGCAAGAAGTACTGGATAGTGCTACTAAAGGCATAGGAAAAAGAAAAGAAAAACTGGGTATTAACTTTGCTCCCTTTTGATTCAGCTTTTTGGAAATTCCCATTCTGATACCCAGTGTTGCCCCAGAGTTACTCTTATGAAGAAAATGACACTTTGCTCATGATCAAACACCAGTTAGCAACTGCAGAAATGTGGCCATTTCTTGATTTGGATTAACAACATTTACACAATGAGAGCCTTCTAAATAGGTAGGCTGTGCAATCAAATGCTTGGAAGTTAATTAAGCACTCCTTGTTCCCTTTGTTCCTGCCTCAGTCCATTAACTTTCTGTCTTGGTATTCTCAGACAGTAGAAGTCCTGATCTAACTGAACTTTAATATGGAATGCTCTGATGCTGTTTAATGTGCCATGTCCTTTCAATATCTTCTTTATAATACGTGATCCTACGTTATGCGATAAGTAACTTTCCATCTGGGCTACAATAGTGTGGACTCAGACAACACAAGAGCTGATATTTTGATCATGAGTGCTTCCTGGGATATTTAGTTCAAGCTAATAATTTTGCATATCTGAGTGCTTTATGTAGCTGTTGGTCATCTGAACTTCGCCAAATCTGCCTGGCTTTGTTGAAATCTTCATAGTGGGATGCTATACATACATGAACAAGACAATAAAATAATCTCAAGCACAGAAATAATTCTTTCCTGAACACGTGGAAAGGGAACCCTTGCTAAGCCTGGCCTTGTTTTGAAGATGGTATTTTCATTTTTGGATGCTTCCCCACACAGATTCAGGTTTATCAGGGAGACAGGATTAAGAGCAAGGGGAAGTCAAAGAATCACTACGGAACCATCACCTTGTACTTACTTTGCTGGGGAGCATTTGACCACGACCAAGAAGCCTGATTTCCCACATCTCCTTATGAGCATTTTTACCTCTTAAACTCTAGGAAACCAGAGATTTTCTGAGGCCTCATTGTCATAAAAACCATGAAAATGTATTATAGCAACACATCTGAGACAAAATTCATGACCTAATGTCCTAATGGTAGAGTTCTTGAAGCAGGTTACTTGAAGGCTCCGAGTTCTTCCATTTTTGGCTTGTGCTGAAATACAGTATTTTCCCATGCCATTTAATTAGTACACTGAGACCATCAGATTTAATCTTTCTTAGTCACTCTTTTCAGCTCTTGACAGTTTCAGTCAAAAAGAAAAATGTGAAGTTTATGTCATTATCTTTTATTAAAGTAATAGAATGGATTTTTGATGTGTCCCTTTGGAAATATTTGTGTTAGATCTCTCCTGCCTCATAGACATGTGGTAGTATGTGCCATGCCATTTCAAGTCAGATCCATCAACATAAGGGATAAAATCATTTGGAAGGTGATGGTGTCAAGTCAGTTGAGCAGATAGAGTTTAACTGCTGATATTGTGCAAGATTCAAAATACAATGTGCCTTGTAGAAAATAAGTCCCCATTACGTACATTTTGGTGTATTGGTTGATAGAAGATGATGTATCTGAATCTCAATGCATTATACCCTTGTGAATACTTTATACATAAACAAATGTAGAAACTTCTGCAAATCAAATGCACCTGGCCATTTTAAACAAGAAGGCTTCTATTTTAGACAGCATACATCGAACAAATATGGCAGGTATGGCCCACCATTTATTTTCCCCTTCTCAATAGCACAGTGCTTTTAAGTGGAAAGTCTTCCCCATAAATGATAAAGGGGCTGTGGGATCACAAAGCTCCTTCTGTTGTGATCATTTGGTGTTTTCCTACCCGGTCTAGAAATCCAGGGTCTCTTAAGAGTGTTAGGGAAATAGCATGTTCAGTGAAAAATACTCCTGCAGTTGTCAGTCAAAGTCTGTGCAAACTGTAAATCAGCCTTCAGGAGAGGTTGAGTGCCCAAGGGCAACCTCTGCTGCAGTAATGTTTTAGTGTATTCAACTGTCCATCTTCTCTTCTCAGGTCCACAAGAGGTGGCTCAGGTTCCTCCCCTTCTGAGGCTGGGCCGGCGTGGCGGTGCCCATCCTTCTTCCTCAGAGTTCTCAGAGCTGCTCTGCCCCTTCAGCTCCTCCTGCTGCTCCTGATCGGGCTGGCGTGCCTGGTGCCAATGACCGAGGAGGATTACAGCTGTGCTATGGCAAACAACTTTGCCCGCTCTTTCCACCCCATGCTAAAATACATGAATGGTCCTCCTCCATTGTGAAGGAGACCTGTGAGATAGCAGGAGACCTTGCTGGAGTGCTGGCTGGGAGCAAGATGCTTTTAAAGGGTGACAGGGTTCAGTGTGGCAGCTTTACCTGTCTGCTGTACCCACCTCTGTGCCCATGTCTTTCTCTGCTGGCACTCAGCTCAAAATGCACCAGTGTACCAGTATCACACTGCACAACATGTTACCTGAGTAGCATCATTTCAATACTTGCATCCTGGGTACTAAGGAGGATGCAATGCCTATGAGGGAAACCTCTTCTGTACAGCTTTTGGGATCATTTAGCCACTTTATATCCAGGTCATTGCCCTGTACTATGCATAGCCAAGGACTTGATACTGTAGATCCTTTCCTGTGTGCGGCTCTAAATGACCCATTAGCCAGTCTTTGTTAAATACCCTCTCAGTATCTACAGTATACAAAATAACCAATGCTTAAGGAATTTTAGAGCATTTGTAACATACAATTTTAAAGAATCTTGTATGGCAATGTATTATTCCCTGTAGTTTCTGTTTCAGGCATGGTGTTCTAACTTTTGCTTTGGATGCACAAGGTGTAAATCTGAGAAGCACTTTTTTAAGGTTTAAAAAAAATGGATGTAATAAATAAGATTGCAGAAGTTTTTATGAGGAAAAAATGTTGAATGTCAAGTTGAAAAACAAAGAACATATTTATGTATGTACAGTTTGCTAAGCCAAGTTTTGTTTGTATTGATTTCTTTGCATTTATTATAGATACCATAAAATATTTTGTCTACGTGCTTTTTAATGACAACTATGGAAACCTCTAAGTTTAGAATGAGATATATATGGTATAAAAGAAATAGAAGACATCCATATGCTGCACTTAAAAAAAGAATTAAAAAATTCTGTAAAAAATTAATGGCATTAGGTATATGTTTGAATGAGAAGATCTGGAAAACGGCAGCTGGCAGAATACATGGGAAAATATCACATTAGAAGTTGTGCTAATACTGAAAGCAGTACATGTTTTGGATTAATGATTTATCACTTCAAGTTTTTCTTCTTTTCAAGCTGCTTCTTGAAGTTCCCTCTCACCTGTGTGGTTTTTTTTCTCTCTGTGTTTCTATGTATGCATTCATGTGCAACCTCTGACAGTTGGGTTGTACCAGCCCACACTGAGGCAGATTTTTTCCTGTGGGTATACTGGAAACTTCCTAATATTTTCCATAGCAGCTCAATAACAAGACATATATTTATGTTTTACCCATCATTATTTTAGTGGAATAGGCCCAAAACATAAGCATAAATAGCAGAAAAACAGAACAAATTGAAAAATCATTAATTTTCCAGAACTATTGCAAAAACTTGCAGTCTACTCAGTGGCACTTTGCAGAGATTATCAGTCAGAACTCGATTTTGAAAGAACAGAATTCTTCTCAATTATGAGAAAAAATGCTCTAAGTTACTGCTTTTTAATATTTTTGGGGGTTCTGAAGCTGTGACACACTCAATGTGAATTTTTCTTCTGAGTTTTTGCTTAGAATATATTGGCTTACATGACAGAAATAAAAATGCCAGAAAAAACTACAAGCACTTAATTGCTGTTACATAGAATAACTTTTCTGGCATGTCATGTTTTGAGCTGTTATAAGGAGAGGGTGGTCAGAGGTAGGGAAACACAAGCTGAATTCCAGCATTTGGAAGAGCCAAAATAAAGCTTCCTTTTCAGATAACGTAACATGAACATTTTTGTGAAAAGGATTTTGTACTTTCACAAAATATTTTCAATGTCTGAGACACAAGTCTAGACTGACACAAGTATATGTTCTTTTCAAGGCTGAGTTTCCTTCATTGCTATGCAGAAGTTATGCTAGGCTAGATTATTATTCATAATCACTGATTTGTAGTAGACAAAGATAAGGAACACACATTTGGGCTACAGGGAAGAGCTTTTACTTGCAAAAGGCCTGAAATATTACATAAAATTGACCCCTCCTCTCTTTTCAGATATTGTTCTCTTTGGTGACATAATTTAACCAATGGTAATCAGTATATCTATGTGAATAATTCAGTAGTTTGCTGAATCTATTAGTCTAAGTCTGTGCATACTTTAGACATCCTTATCAGCCAGTCTCTTATTGGCTGGTTAATTGGTCGGTCTGCTGGTTAATTTTTTTGTTGAAATATTTTTGTTTACTTTAAAAAAAAACACTGCAAAGGAAAAAAAGACTAATTTAGGGAGATGTAAGGATCTCAGCTTCACTGTCTTCTATTTTCTAGGAAGTAAAGAATGTGGAAGATCATATCATCAAGTGTCAGTAGCCCTTTAAAATTCAGTGCATTTTTGGCTGATTACCTGCAGGACACACATGCACTGTCTATCCTCTGCCTTGCTGGTGAACTGGTGAACAGTGTCCCTGCTATGCTTTGCTTCCTTCCAGGTGTTTCAAAGTAAAGTTTCTTGTGTTCATACCTTCAAGCTCTGATCTGTAGCCATAGATCTCACTATCAATGGACTGACTGTTAGATGTGAAGAATCTTTTTTTGAGCCCACGGGATCCGCTCACACAAAGCACTCCTCCCAGTGAACAGCAGACTCTCTACAATGCCTGTGAATGAGGCAGTCACAGACAGTGACAGAGGCCCATTAGAAAAATTTCATAGACAGGAAAAATGCCTGTTTGTAAATCCTGAATTTCCCATACCTTCAAGGACAGGAATGTCAGTCTGTAAGCTGATGTGTCAAGGGAATCGCAGACAGTTTGCGTCACTATGTTAGAGGGTCCTTTGAGTGCCACTTTGGAGTTATTGCTTTTGATACTTTCAGTCTCAACTCAGAATGAGCATCAGACCAGTTAAAGTGGTTTGAGCAATATGCTCCTACAAAAGGAATTCTCACCATGAACCAGGTGCATTATAACTTCAGGTGTGATTTTGCAGAACTGGATCTTGATCCTGGAAACTGACACAAAGAAGACAAAATGTAAATAAGTGTACGGGCTCTTCTCAAGTTCCATCCCAAGAGCACCAGTGACTTGGAGGTCTAGCTTAAGTTGCAAATCCCCATGAGATATCAACATATGCATTTATCACCACAGCATAAACCATGTTAAATGGGACACCTGTAGGGGGAGAAAAACACACCCAGAAAGCTGTCAAGCATTGCAACCAGTGGCACTAGCCAGCTTGTAGCCTGGGTATCTTTCTCACCCTGATAATGGGATGCTAAAACTCTTTAAGAAGTTCACAACTTAGAGTCTGAGATGCCCTGTCTCTGTGATAAGCCTGCAACCGAACATCTTTCCTCTTTCTGAAATGTCACCTACCTGGGCTCTGCAAATACAAGGGCTGATTTCTGGTGATGCACCTTGAGCCTTAGCTGCAAGCCATGAGGAAAGGCAGTGCAGGAGCTGCTGAACTATGGGTCTGTATTGAAGTCATGTGTTCAAGCATAGAGAAAGTAGACTCTGCCTCTTGGGGAGCTCAGGTCATAACTATGTTGTATTTTTCCCATTTTCTACTGTAGATAAATGCAGTAGCTTCTGTAGAGGTGTAATCATCCCCTCAGCTTGACATACAACTCTTGACTTTACAACTCTGGACCTTGCTTTTTGGCCTATAGTCACCTCAGAGCTAGTGAGTGTTTAAAGGTAACTGGTTGCTCAGTGACCTCAGACTGTAGTATCAAAGCACTGTGTCATTATGCTTGCATTGCTTATAGTGAAAAATAATGAGCACAATTTACCCTGGACTTCCTGCATCTGATTGTGAAGCTTCATCTGTGGACCATGCTTTGCAAAATCTCAAGGCAGGCTGCAAAGTGATATTTAGAGACATCTGACACTGTTAGGAGTACAAATGATCTCGACAGAAGTAATGTGCCCTTATTCCTCATAGCTGTGAGCATGATGATACCCATTACCTATTCCCCACTCTGCTCCAGCAGCGATAACAGCTTCTTTCTGCAACAGATCAATAGTTCCTCACCACTGGTTTTCGACCCTTCTAGCTTTGCTGCAAATGCTGTGAAGACCTGCAGTATTGCTCTCTCCTTCCTTAGGACGTTTTTCTACATCTGGTTATTGAACGAGAGCAAAGATGCTGTGCTTGCTTAAGAGCAGTCATCCCTGGCCCTTGGTCTTGTGTTATTTGCGGTTGAGAGATCTGTTTACAACTGATAGCATCTCTCAACATGCTCCTCATTGTCATGTGCATCTGAGTGGATGGGTGTCTGTGTGATCAAAGGCATAACAGACACTGGTTGCTCACAGCCTTCAAACTACAGATGCTATCAAGACTTAGCAACTGTAGGAGGATTCTGAGAAATGAGCGAATCAAGGAGAAGAAATGTAGATTCTAAAGCAATAGAAACCATTGATCTGCTCTCCTGGCACCGTATTTTATTTGGTGTTTAAAGCAATGGATTATAGAAAGGAAAAAAGCAGAATAGTGAGTTTTGATTTAAGCTGGGTGGTTTGGCAGCAGTCAAATGCAGAATTCATCTAAAACGGCATTTGTCTAAATTGAGGGGGGGAAGCAGAATGCAGGGAGGAGGTCATTTGTCTTCTGGGTTGTGTATATTAGCGGCACAGAGTTCCCCACATAAGGGAACTTGTCTGGGTACTGGCTGAGTGGTTTTAACCTTGACAGCATGTTGTGAAATGCACTACAGCCAGCTGAATTCTGTTGCTGCACTGTTTGGCCATAATTAGACCCAGAGGGACACAGGGGTGAAACCTGTATTTGGGAGAAGTTATGCTGTGGTAATAATATTAAGAACATTATAATGTTCTAATAATATTCCCTAATCGATAAATAAATAGGAATGATTTAGAGAATAAATTTGTCTTCCCAGAAAGCAGTAGATAAAAATCTGTGAAACAAGATAAAAGGAAATGAATAACTGCTAGCTGAGGCACTGAAGATTGTCATAGACTAAGGCCTGGTTAGGTGATAGAAATCTGAATTTTGTTAAATGGTTGCCCTAAAAGCAGATAGGAACTGAAAGCTGCAACATCTATTGTTTGGTGCCACCTAATATATCATTCCAGAAACGAACTGGTCAAAACTGCTTTGCTCAAGTAAGAATCTATTTAAAGACCTGAGACACAGCAAATGGATTTGACCATAGTGAGGTCTGAATAACACCAGCACATTCAACTTTCTGGAATGACAGGTTTCTTTAGGAAAGTATTGTCCATTTCTTGTATCAAAAGTGTCCTTATGGTGGGGAGAGGTGCACTAGAGAGCTCTTCTGGTAAGGGATCATGCAGATGTGGATGTGGTTTGCACATAGGTTATTCAGGTCAGGCTCTTTTCGTTTTCTGACATGTAATCCCTGGGAGACTGCTATTATGGATGTTGTAATTGTGTTTTTTTCCATTCCTTTGTTTTTAGAAAGGATGTTTTAAAAACAGCTGGAATTAAACCTACCAGAGTCCACTTTTTTATGTAAATGCTAACAAGGCTATCCAAGAAGTGGGACATTCATGGCTATAGTATTGTCTTAATAAACAATTCAGAAATTGTCTGGGAACTTCTCCTGGCCATAGAGATACAGGTTAAAACACGTGGTTGCAATTTTGACTCCTTTGCTAAACTTGAAGCATTGTGCAGGCAGATATGCAGACCATGGGGGCAAGGGGAGAAAAAAGTACTGGAAAAAAGTGTGATGTTGTAGCATTTTGGCTGAGATGGATAGATAGATAGATAGATAGATAGATAGATAGATAGATAGAAAGAATACAGTTTTGAGCTGTAGTTTCTTCTCCTTTTTTCAGATTTAATGTAAGCAGAACTTAATCCTGTAAGGGCAGACTGGAATTCTATCTTTCCTGCTTTCATATGAATGCCTAAACTTTCAAGCTTTTATGTGCCCTGACTCTCACCACAAAATGGACAGCACTTTTTGCTCATCTCTAGAGTATAACATACTTATTCATCTTTCTACAGATGACAGAAATTCTGAAGAGGTGAGTGAAAAAATAAAGAAAGAATCTGACAAGAAGCAAATCTTCCTGTCTTAGAGAGTAGCATTCAGTCTATATCTGTAGAGGAGCTAAATACCTTAGTCCCAAAAGTGTTGCAAAATCTGGCTAAAAAATGCCTGAAAACACATCCTTTCTTCATATGCCCATTTTTCATGTTTAAAATGGTAACATTCTGAAGTTGTGCACAAATGTGTAGGAATGGAAGACAGCAGGAGATAAATTTCATATCACCTGTATGCCTGCAGAAATGAAGACATTAGCAGAATGACACCTAAATACTGCAGTACAAAGATCTTAAAGGGACATGAGAGCTAGTTAGCTTTGTTCCTGCTGAGATAAGTGCCAAATGTTATTATTTTGATGGTCAATTTTCCTGAAGACTTCATGACCATTTTTACACTTGAGACTCTGTGTCTGCAGGATGCCGTGGTGAATGGTAGTAATTGGAGCCTGGCCGGGCATGAGAAAAAGCACATATGCAGTGCCCTTCCATGGGCATTCTTTCTATGTGAGCACTCTGATGAGTGCTATTTTATGTTTGGATTTTCCTCTCCACTGTGTGGGTGGTGGAGACAAGCAGTGTAATGCAGAGGAGGAGATATAAAACTTTTCCATCCTAAGAAACAGCTGCTTCATGGGACTTTTAATGTTGCAGTATCTGGATAGGAAAAAAAAATTTAAATCAATAATTTAATTTTGAGGAATAAGCATGGCCAAAAGGCTTTTAATGAGGGAGGGTGCCCCACTGACTGAGAACACTGAGGCTTTAGCCCATGAAGAAGCTGTTGTCATTCCATTATGGGGATTGCCTTAACTAATAGAAAAGAAAGCAGTCAAATATGTTCTTTGATGATGCCTTAACTATGTCATACCTTTCTAATTAGTTAAATAGAATAAAATATGCTGGAACAAGACAGGTGTCACTTACATATCAGCAAAGAGAGGAGGGGTGTGAGGCATGCCAATGCATCCAGCAGTGCATATAGAATTCCCCTGGGGGTGCTGCTCTCTTAAGGTAGTGTGTGTGCAGTGAGGGAAGCAAGGGTGATGGACTCAGGAGTTTCAGCTGCAACAGATCTGCAGTGAAATAGGAAGGCATGTCCTTCCTTTATCATTTCTCAAACTTCTTCACCCAACTGACTTAGGAAATTGGGAATGAAGCTGAAGCCCTAGATGGCTCCTGACTATTGAAATGTGCCCAATGCCTGGTTGCAGAGGCCCTCTTCCTGGTGGGTTCTGGATGTCTGAAGGTGACATCTCATCCACCTTCTCCCATCACAGAAGACACATCACGGGAGGGAATGAAGATGAGGGAGACAGATCAGTTGTTCCAACTGACAGGGGAAAAAGGAATGGTCACAAATTAAACCACAAGAAATTCCATCTGAGCACAGGAAAAAATATTTACTCACATGAAGGTCATCAAACACTGGAAAAGGGTGCCCAGAGAGGTAGAAGGGTCTCCTTTTGTGGCTGTTCAGCATTCAACTGGGCATAGCCCTTGGCAATCCTCTTTAGGTGATCCAGCTCTGAGCCAGGAATTGGACTAGGCAGTCTCCAGCAACGCATTCCCAGCTCACTGCACAGTGATGCTGTGTGGTCATGTCATGCTGCAGAAGGAGATGAGCAAAAAAATGCCTAATCTCAGGCAGTGTGCAATCCTTTGCTCATTCAAATTGTTACAATTTTTCCAGAGGTAAGTGTGTTCAGACTTTATCTGTTCAGTTTTTAATTTAGGAATGCCACATTTTTGATTTTGCAGGAACATTCTCCTATCTAGCTGCTTTTTTTGGATTAAGTCTGTGAGTTCAGTATTATGCAGCAACTGTCTAATTAAACCATGTCTCCATGAACTGTAAGTGCTCATTTGGTCCTGTGGTTAAAAAATTGAATGGTGTCATATTTTGAATCAGCATTGAAAATTACTTTATTATTTTGAGCAAATGTGCAATTAATTCCTATTACTCTGGCCCACCCTTTGTGGACAAAGAAGCAACTTTCAGTCAAGTTATTTGTCACGGAATTGTACTGCAAAAAAATCATGTGATTTAGAACCATTGTTCAGTTCTACTCAGCACTTAAAAATCCCAACAGTCCCCAGCTTTCTTCTGGAGTCTGAATAGGTTATTTGCTTTCATATTTGACAAGCTATGAGGTGGTGTTTCACATGAACAAAGTATATTGCCTGTCTTGTCTCCCTCATTGAGATGATAGTTAGAATTGAGGTAATAAACTTATAGTTTTTTCCTTTTAAGTTAAGTACGATGAAACATCCCATAAAAACAAAGAGCTTTTACATATATATTCATATAAGAAAGGAACCTATGAGCCAATAGTCCTATGTTGAACCAGCATGACACAGAAAATAGATGGAAAAAAATCAATATATGGACCATATTCTCTCTATGTTACTGATAAATATATATACTACAAGTATTGAAACACCTACATATGTATGCAAATGCTATAGATTAGTGGTTTGATTCTTTACAAACACCAAATATAATTTTGAAATTATTTTACAGAATAGAGTTTAAAGTGGTCTTATGTCAATAAAAGTACCTTTCATTTATTTTCATCCCTTCCTGATGGCTTAGTCAAGATAATTTTTTTTCCTGAGGACTAGTTTCACTTGGGAAAGGAGTGCTATTTGCCTTGATATAAGCTAGCTCATGGTAAGTGGCAGCCAGCTACAGAAGGCTAAATTCACACAATTTGTCTCTTCTGCCATAACCTAATTCACTAGCCAAAATAAGAATGTAAAGCAAAATACTAAGAACATTAATGAACATAAATTACATAAAGCACTCAGCTTATTTCCCAGGTGTCATTAGGATTACTAGAGACTACACCTAGCTTGTTGACTCCAGATATGACTATTCTCTGATGCTTTTCAGGGAAAGTGAAGAAACTAAGAAACAGTTTTCACTTTCACTTAGATGTACAGAAACAGACACATTCTGATTCATTCAAAAACAATGTACCATTTTGCTGCCTACTGGCAAATGATAAGCAGAGAGGTATATTTTTAAAACATGAAAAAGATAAAAAAATTAAACAATGTGTTCTGATTAATTCTTTATTTTCAACATCAAATACATTAATAAAAATCTTGCACCCATCAGGTAGCCTACCAGATTTTTTACTTAGACTTTTTTAGAACTTTATTTAGGTGCAAAACAAAGAAAAAAATACCTCACCAAAGCCAAAGACATCAATAATTTCATATGCATCAGTGAAAGAACAGAATACTTCGACAAATACATTATGACAGCTGAGCTTATACCAAAGAAAGGACTTTGCATTGACAGACTACATAGTGCACACAAAAGCATTGGTTTCATAGTACATACAATAAGGTAAAACATAAAGTGGCTTGATAATGCAAGTCTCGTGACCAGCAGTCTATCCCTTCCTTTTTCAATGGGCACTTTCTGAAGAAACAGACTTCTAATCATAGGCACACAGGATTACAGAGCTTACTAATTTGAAGATGGCAGCATATAATTTTTTAAAATTTTTTATTTATTTCTTTAGGCACATTTGAATGCCAAATAATTTTATTTCTTTTTAACACAGTGCAAAACCAAATACCCTTTACGGGCAACAATCACTTTGAAAACAGCTTTCAGGATATAAGGCTACCTACATTTGAAGGATGAAAGGGAACTGGGAGTAGAAAGGTTAGGACATTAATATTAGGAAAACATTAATTTTGAACTCTCAGATCAATTTGAGTTTATGCTACACTTGCAGGCGACAGCAAAGATTGGTTTGTATTATGATACTATCATAAACATCACCCTTCTATTATATGTGTTGACTTCCTATCTGTAAAGCCATATCATGGTTGTAGATAGAATTGAAAATATCCATTTCTTTATTCAAAGTTAGAAATGCACTTCACACAAGTTCAGCTGAGAATGCCTTATATACAAAATCCCATTATCTGTAGGTTGAGTTGCACTCTAATTTTAAAGCAAGAAATTATATACACAAGTTGGGCTTACCATGTTCTTACTTAAGCCTGTAATAAGACTAAAGACCTACTGAGGCAGAATTTTTACTTTGTTGGTAGTTTGCTTATTTTTAAACATTTGGCACAGCTCTTAAGGAATCAGTTGAAATGGATGGAGGCTCCAATACAAATCCTGGCTCATTTGAAGGGGATGGTTTTGGGTTTTTTTGTTTGCTTTTATTCAACTCAAGGTCCAGTGATCTGCTGACAATCCTTGCAATATCCTTGGGAGCTCCATTCAGATTATTTCTTTAATTACATTTTTAAACCCCTCAGTGTAGAGAAGGAGAAAAATCATCAAGTGATGTCACTGAAGCACAATAGTAAATTCACCACAACACACACCAAGAAACTTTCATTAAACTATTTTACCCCAATAGAAATCTTACTACCCCAACTGGGAATTTTACCTGAGTCAAAGTCTGCAACATTGAGATGTGGCTTAAACCACTATAAACCAGAGTAGCTTTCACATATTCAAACACCACATATTCTGACACCACTAAGTGCTACACATCTCCCCATCTCCTCTTCTACCTCCCAAGCTTTTTGCAATACTTCAGTAGCAACCACATTCCCAAGCAAAGCAAATTCATATGGTCTATTTATGTTTGCCTTGTGCTGGTATTACATTGCCTATGTTTCTAGAGGGTTTTTTTTTGTTTGTTTTTTGATGTTTTTGTTTTTTTAAAAAAATCCATGTATAAACGTTACAAAAGAATTCTTTTGTTAGCTGTCCAGAGACATCACTATGAATGTTTTGGTAAAAGCATAATTAGCTGCCTTAAAAAGTTTTCTTTTAATTTTTTTTTACATGCTATATATTTTTACGTAATATCCAGCACCAGGTATTCAGGTAGTACTGGTTTGTCAGCTGCAAATATAAAGTATATATGTATATATATATACACACACATAAAATAGCATCTTGTGAAATAACAATTACCAAATGTCAGGCACAATTGTTTGTATACACGAGAGCATCATTCAGAATCACATTTGAAAAAAGTTGCCATTTTTGTATTATAGACTTTATTTAATCAATTGAATAGCTACATTCAGCTGTCTGATATGGGGGCCATCTTTATAGATAACTCTGGGAAGGTTACTATATTCATTAAGGTGCTGCTTCAATTAAAATCTCATTAAAAAAGTAATGACATGGATCCTAAATCTGCCCCGAGGTGAATGAATGTATTACTGGGAATCACTCCTATTATTTCTATCTGTTATCACCACAAGCAGGTGGGGATAGGTTAAAAGCTAAATTGCTTCCTTGCAAGGGCTGAACCTAGGCAAGCATTCGTAATTATTGTGAGCTGACTGATATTATTGTGTATATTCCAAGACACATTATGATAACCTTCTGCCTGCTGCATACCACTTCAATCATGCTTTTCCATCTTCACTGAGAAAATCTGTTGAGTGTAAAGGTACTTGCCCTATATAGGTACCAACCAAATCTGACCCTCTGTTGTGAATTGCTCTCCGTGAACTACCTTTTATCCTCTAGGTCAAACTTATACTTGAATCAATGTAATGACCTATTCTGGGATGTAGGAAGGGAGGCATTCATTTAAACCAATTTGCCTTCCAGCTTATGAGCTTGATCTGAGTGTTCTGTCCTAGAGAACACCAAGTTGCATGTACAGTATTTAAGGGCAGCTCTAATGCACACTGGGCTACAAGTGAATGATGATGGTGTAAGCACGTGAATTTAACTACAGGGATTCCTGTGCTCCATTCAGGTCTTAGCCTGCACCCATTTCAGTGAACTCATGGTTTTTCTAACACATCTGAAAACCAGCTACTAAAAAATCCCCAAATGTCCATTTTCTTTCATGACACTTAGGAGCCCTCAAAAAGCCCTTAGGTACCAAATTAGCGCTTACGCTCACACACACACACATACACACACACATACATGCTTTTACTGAATACACAAAAAGACAAAATCTTCAGCACATTCAGAAAAAAATGACACCATAATATGCATCAAGAAAAGGCCTATGAACTTACGGTGACTGCTTCACATGTTTAGGCTTGCACAGTTTTCGAGGAATCTTCTCAAACGTAGGTAGCACGTAGCTTTAGACTTTCAAACTGCTCATATCCTCAGATATGTCCATGAAACTATTATAGACACCATTATGTACATTCACTAAAGAATTGAATTCTTGACTTGAAGCACAAACTTGTCCTATGCCTTGCTGCCTTCACAACTGCTGTGAAACTTGATCTCATTGCACACAGACTCTGCCTGTGTGACATAATTAGACATAGGCACTCCTGTATGGCATTACTTGCACTGTTTCCTATATTTAGTTTCTATGGGATGTTCCAATCAACATAAAGGTTTCAACTATAGTAAAAGAAGCATCCCTGAACCCTTTCACTAGTCCTGTGGCCAGCTGCTTTGGAGCAACCTACACATGTGCTAGGACACATCCTCACTGGCAGGGTGGTTGCCTCCAACCAGCTATTGGAATAGTTCCTGGTCCGTGCTAACTCCCAATCTGCACCTGTCAACCAGAAGTGCAGATAGCACAGGCAAAGTTTATCATTAGATAAGTAAAATATCCCCAGCAATATGTAATAATCTCATTCCAGTACCCAGCAAAGTTCCCTGACATTTAATTTTCTAGCATAGAGGCAGTCAAACAGCAGCACCAACTCCTACTGTGAATAGCATATCATGTGGATTTCTTCAGTCTCTTTCATGTCTTGCTGAAACTCTTGATGTCAGTGGACCTTTTGTGTATTTACAGTTGGTCTGAAGAATCAAACGGATCCTTATGAATTTCCTTAGAAGCTACAGACATGCATGAAGAAAGATTTATCTTTCTGGATATGCAGACCCAGAGTCTAGACCATGTCTGAGGCTCATTGCCCAGTTTTGGTGTCACAGGTGAGCTGGCTCTTAGCAGTGATTTTGAAACATGCCACAAGAGCCAAAGAAAGCCAAGCAAGGAGAAACCTGCTGCTCTGATTGTGATGCCAGCCCTCCTACACAGAGCTAGACCACACTATGCTGAGTGGGATGGGACCATCTCACCCTTCTGGCAGGTTTAGATTTGGGCATCCTCACCCCTTGCTTTGTAGCACAACAAAGCACAGGACAGGGGGAGGGATTTTTTGTAAATAGTGCTGGATCCTGTATGCGTGTGAAGACCTTTTTTTAAGACCTGATGATTTTTGTAATCATCTGGTCTGATTCAAGAGTAATTCTCTATTAATGTTTGCCATGTTGCCCTGGATTTACACTCTTTGGCAACAGAACAATTTAGCTTTCTATGATCAGACAAGATAACATGCATGCAAAGCAATTCATCTAGAGGATATGGTAAGGGTACCTAAAAGTTTGGTCAGAATGAGCTTGAGAGGGAGTTGTCTGGTGATGTAAGCCAGCGAGGTACAACAGTAGAGTTCTCTGACAGCAGTTTGTTTATATTGTAGGAAGAAGAGAGTCAGGAATCTAACTAAGCTACCAAGGCAGTCCCTCACAGTGTAACTTCACTAAGGCACACTAAGGTGCCAGTCAACTTTCTGTTTACACTGCCCAAGAAGCCATCCAGAATCTCTACCAAACTGCTTCAAAGTTTCAAGCAAGTAAAGGATTAAGTGAGTTCAGGATTTTGGGTGGATATTAACAAAGACTGCCACTCATGAAGATACCAGTATGCATGGGTAGTATGGCCTATCAATTTATAGTAAAATGAATGTATAGTTTAGATTAGGACTTAGTTACCCAAATAACATGCAAAATTAAATAAAAAACACTGCAAATTTTAGATCAAGTTAGCCTGACAATCCTTGCTGGCTATCCATAAAAATGAAATGTCTTCCATTTAGGATAAGCAATCAGTTTAGGCAAGCGCTTGACAAACACTCATATGGAAAATGCTGGTGTCTGTTGTCACTGGAGTGTTTTCAGAGGTGGCCCTACAGATGAAATGAAGCATGACCTAGCTGGTACACTGCTGGGTTTCTCATCCCACTGTATATGCTGACTCCTGTTTATATTGTATTCTGCATATTCTCCTCTTCTTTGCTGTTTGCATAAAAAGACTGCAAGGAATGAGATGAAGCTGATGCAGTCGTCAGCTGGCTTCTGTTCTCCTCCTCCATGGGTGCAGCACTCCTGGCTGCTGGTGCGTGCAGGCGGTGAGCGTCCAGCATCTCCAGCAGGAGATCGTAGAGCGGAACCACATTCTTACACTTCATGTTGTACAGGTGCTCCATTCCTTTGTTGCTGTGGGTTGTGATGAAACAACAGTTACTTTCCAAATATTCTATGGGGGGAAAAAAGCTACCAGCTAATAATATTTGCTGGGTTCCTATAAATCCTGTGTTGTATGAAACAATTTAGCAGTGCATTTGCTGTACACATCTGCTACAGTTAAGCAGAAGGTGGCACCTTCAAAGAACATTGCAGACTGCTGTGGTTAAGTTGCCTTCTACAGGTGTCTCTTTTGCCCTTCTTTTCCTAAAAAGTAGCCTAGAGCACATAGACTCTTAACTTAGCCACTGTGACTAAGTGGATAGGATGAATTTTGCCTTCCTCATAATAAAAAAAATCCGTTTTCTTTCCTCAAAAATAAGCTCAACTAATTTCTTAGCAAAAGCTCACTAATTACCGTATCCATTCACAAAACTATGAAAAAAAACAAACTGTACTATTCATCTGGAATTTCCTTAATTGTACAAATTCTTCTTAGAGGGAAAAAAAAGGTATCATTGACACAAGGACAAAGAAACTCTATAAAATGACACAAGTGAAAAAATCCACATGCACACATCCCTTGATTTTTCCCCAAAGATCTGTGTATCAGTCCAGGAGGTAAAATTTGCATGTTTCAGCTTTAGTAGCTATGATGTGGTGTTCACTCTAATTTAAATTTCATTAACTGAAATAATGAAAATTAAAATCTATTTATCAACATCTCCTGTGGCTTCATAATAATAAAATCCATAGCATATCTTTGTAGAAATTTGTCATGTTAACACTTCATCCACTGAGCAGCTGCCTTAAGAGGTAATTTGGGAGAATCATTTGCTGCAATTACTAAGTGTGTCAGGCAGCCTGTCTCTGATAAGCAAAAGGCATAGTCCTCTAGACTGGAATTTAGTAGTTCTGCATTTATCCTCATCCATACAATCACATAATGATCCTAATCTCTTTTCTAAAGTGATTTGCAATCACACTTGTGAAAAGTGGCTACATAAAAGTGATAATTTATTAAATCTTATAGGAGACTAAAGTTTGCAGAGCTAGGCTACTTGTACATTAATAATCTACTCAGTACTTTCCAAACACCTGTGTCCAGGTCTGGGTCCTCACCCTGAGAAAAACTTAGACCTGTTAGAACAAATTCAGAGCAGGGCTACGAAGGTGATCCAAGGGCTGGAGCACCTCTTCTATGAGGAAAGGCTGAGAGAATTGGAGTTGTTCAGCCTGGAGAAGAGAAGACTCCTTACAAAAGCCTTCCAGTACCTGAAGGGGGCCTAGAAGAGACCTGGAGAGGGACTTAATGACAGGACAAGGGAGGGTGGCTTCAAACTGAAAGAGAGCAGGTTTAGATTTGGTACTAGGAAGAAATTCTGTACTGAGGGTTGTGAGGCACTAGAACACGTTGTCCAGAAAAACTGTGGGCCCCCCGTCCCTGGAAGTGTTCAAGGCCAGCTTGGACAGGGCTCTGAGCAACCTGGTCTAAGTGGAAGGCGTCCCTGCCCATATCAGGAGGGTTGAAACTAGATGATTTTTAAGTTCCCTTCCAACCCAGGCCATTCTATGACTCTATGACACACATAAGATTAAAAGCAGATACTGCTTCCTATCAAACTATCAGAACTATCTAAACAAAAAGCAGAAGTAAAGATAACTAGAAGAAACAAATGGGGTAAATATTTTCATATGGAAAGCTATTTCTTTTTTTTGTAACAGCCCTTCACACAGTTTGCACTCCCACTCGTGAAGGAAAAGTGTGCATGTGCTTTTGTCACACCTTTCTTGCATGGGCCCAGCACAGAAGTGCTGACTGTGTGCTTGCTCTCACCTCATGTGTCTGATGTGGGAGAGGATGAGGAGGAGCTGAGCCAGTCGTCTGTGTTGCTGCTGCAGAGAAAGACCTGACTTAGCCATTAAGTGTATCAGAGTGTCTGTGATTTTGTCCAGGACACGGTGAATATAATCTTTTTCTTCCAGAGATTTCAAGGTGCTGGAAAGAAAAGTGTACACACCTAGAGTAGGAGAGAGAAATAAAACAAACAGACCACAGACAAAAATTACTTTCGTGGACTCAGTTACCCAAGGTATGTCCTGTGGCACCTCTTAAGCTGTGCTAAGCCATGGGATCTGACTGCGTGTCAGCTCTCTTGCTTGGCAGCCAGGTCGCTGCTCTGAATGACCCTGGAGCATGGATTTGGGCACTGTGGGCAAAGCAGGACAAGGAAGACAATGCCACTGCCCTGCCTGGGTCCCACCAAGGTCTGTACCAGGTGCTGGGTGACACCTGCAGCTAGACCTACCTGTGGGCTCTGCTCTTCTCTTGGTCACTTGGCTTTGAAACCTTGAGGAGATGCTGTTCTCCTTGAGAGCTCTGCAATACTTACCAACCAACCCAAGCTTTCAGTAGCTTTTGCCATTTTCCCTGCTGTTTAATATTTGATTTTTAGTGATTTTCTAGTCAATCTAGAATTGAATAATGCTACCACAAAACATGCAAACAAAACCAGGGTTCATTTATGGACGTGTGCCTCAACAAAATCCTCCCAACCAAGCAGGAGCCTTAAAAGGTGTGCTCCTTCACCTGCAAATCTGACTCTACTTTAAAAATCGTGTCCAAATCAACTTGGGCAAATTCGGCTGTCTTGAATTGCTTACTGCTGAAAGTGAACAGCCTGAATATTTGGACCAGATACAAGTTTTTCCAGAGGACAAAACACCTTAAAAGTCCCCCTCCAACAGCCCCTCTACGTCACCTACAAGAGTCTCTAATCCAGGCATAAGAACTTTTGCGAATAGTAAATCTTGGGAGCATAAAGCACATCAGCTTTCAAAATGGGAAAGTCTAAACTGTTTGGGGATGCTTTATCTTGATTTTCTTTCTGGACAACAACACACAGCCAATGTGAATCAGGTCACAACAACACTGTGCTGCCAAAAGACAGCTGTTGCATTCAGCATCACTTTTCAAATCTTTTTGACTGAGCCAATAACTCTACAAAAGTCGTATTGCCACAATCCAGTCTCCAGGCACCAGAGGTTTAAGACATGCATACAGTAATACAATCAAACTGGCTTCATCATAGAGTGTTCAACATCCTGTGTCTACAATAGACTTGACAAATCGTGTGCTTTGGCCCTTCTGCATCAGCTCACAGAGCCAAGAGAGATCTGGATTTTTTCCTTGCAAAAAAAAAGGGTTCTGGAAAGATGTTTCATTTTCCTTTCTTTAAAGCATCATACACAGCAGATTATGGAATGCAGCTAGTGCTATGAAGAATAAAAGGCACACAGACACTAGCATACACACACAGACAGACATTTGTGCTCTAGCTTGTCTGCCTTGTTTGCAGCCTTAGGGCCACCACTGGACTTGAAGATAACAGTACTTTGCTGTGCATCTGAGCAGTCAGGG
The DNA here is from genome assembly GCA_013400955.1 of Drymodes brunneopygia. Classification (NCBI taxonomy): domain Eukaryota; kingdom Metazoa; phylum Chordata; class Aves; order Passeriformes; family Petroicidae; genus Drymodes; species Drymodes brunneopygia. Next base: position 891,101 of record VZTZ01040326.1, read on the forward strand.
AGTTGAGATTTTTTTAACATCTTGGCCTTCCTCATCTCCTCACATAATCTGGGTGCTTCGAGGACCTGACACCTAGAACTACTGTAACCTGCAAGTAGCTTTTATGATTTGGAATCTTCTGTACTAAAAAGAAACATAAAAGTGTTTGTGAATGTGAGTGTCTCTGGGAAAGAGTAAGGACGAAACTGCTTTAAAAAACCAAAAGGATAACTCAAACATAACACAACTTCTGAAAATCATCCGTCAGAGCTCTTAATTTTGGTAATGGATATTGCTTCAAATTTGATATAGATAGTACAGTGGCCTTTTTTCTCACAAAGCTTTTCATAGCTATTATTATTTTTACTGAAAATTAATTCACCAAATAGAAACTGCTCCTGGGGCTTTTCTGAGTGAACCTTTCGCTGACCACCCTCACATACGCCTATTGACAATACAAGACTTGATAACATGTACCTGTAGCGGCAAGGTTCTTAAATATTACTGGCAAAACACAATCCACTAAAAGGAAATATTAATCTCATAAACGCACAGTGCCTCCAGAGAAGTTTATTTCAGCCACAGGAACCTATTGTGCTCTTGCAGCAATACCCCATAGCTTCATATTACTGAAACTAGTAGAAGAAAAGAATTTTTTCTCCCCTAGGTCTAGTCTATAAGCTATTAAAAACTGTAAATCAAAAAGCACTCCCCAATAACTGTAGAGAATTCAGGCAATTGCCAGTCAATAACTGCCAAGAAAAATTATGTTTGGTTTTCCTTTCTACACCCTCACGGTGATTGCTTCTGCCCCAGGCCACTGATCAGAGATTTCCCTAAGAGAAATGCTGGCTACCACACACATACTCATACACATCCAAGCGGAGTTTTCAAATGAAGGTGCAGAAAATTGCCTTAGCAAAGTGAAATTTAACGGTCTCGAAAGCCTTTCCAAGCCTAAATTGAATAGTTGATTTCCATCTCTTTCTGCAGGTCAGTACTGTAAAACCTAACAGGTGCAAGAACAGAGAAAGCATCACCCTACATCCAAGCAAGGCCTGTTGGTCCATGCCCATAACACACCAGAACAGGATCTCTTGGGGGCTGCAGAGCTACCATGCCAGCCCTTGGCATACATTGATACAATTTTATATCTCTCACCATACATAATTATATATTTGTTGCATGTTACTGTAGAAGAGAATGCCCTCAACATCTTTTCTGTCACAATAAGCCCCAGCTTAAAATACTTTTACATTCAGAGTTCAGGGTCACAGAACAATACCCAAGGCTCTTCTTTCACTATGCCCCATTGCCCTGAAGCTGTAGCAAAACAGGCTGAGGTATGAGGAAATTCATCTCTGTACCATGCACTCCTGAAACCATCCAGTCCCCGAAATAAAGAAATAAATGAGAAGCACAGTTTAACAGGAACTGAAAAACACCAGGAGAAAAGAATAACAAGGAGTCACATGGAACAATGTATCAGGTCTACTGTATGTACTGAATCAGCCAAATCTTTCCACCTCTGTGGACTAACCAGCTAACTAATTAGGTAAATCAGCTGCTAAGGCAGATGTGACCTACATCTTCATATCCAAAATGAAAGCCTGTTGCTTTCCAACATAGCACCACTCCTCTTCTCCAATACACTCAAAAGTAAAAGATCTGGCATCATGTTGCCCTTTCATGTTTCTAATACTTATCTTCCAATGTTAAGTAACAGCACTTTAATATTGAGCTGAATGTGGTTTTCAAAAACACAACTTTGCTTTTCAGTCTTTAAATCTTTTAAATCTTTTTCAAAAGATTTATTGCTGCAGCTTTAGAGGGGCACCTTCCGGTTTGTTATAGCTGGACACAACGATGTCCTTGTTGTTACAGACATGTTGTCACCTTGATACCTCAGGAAAAATGAGGAAGTAGCATAAGCATATACCTTGGTTTATAAGCAAAACCTTCCATCTTTTCCACATGCACTGAGCAAAACTAAAATTTAAAAAAAAAATTGCATTTTGTCCAAAACCACATGGAAAAGGAGTGTAAAGATATTAAACAGCCTTGAAAGATGTTGCAAAAACAGAAATGTCCAATAAAGGCAATAAACAACACTAATTCATGTGAAGAGACTACCAGATGTCCAAGGATTTAATAAAGAAATGTTTCTGTACACTCAGTGAATTAAATCCACACAAAGCTTTAGAATGCAAATGCAGACTGCTTTTAAACATGACATGTAGCATAATTAGTCCTATTTGTTTAATTAATCCACTTGTTTAAATAATTTTGAGATCTGCTGGTTTAATCACATGCATATATAATACAGACAGCATAATAAGCCAAAAATTCATTGTGTGTTTATCTGCTGTTTCTTTAGTAGAAGATTTATTAATATTTACATATGTACTCAATAGAAACAAATCAGGTTAAGGTAGGCTTGGAGACCATCTAGTTCATCCTCTTGCTCGAACAGTGGTAACTTCAGGGTTAGATCAAGCTGCCCAAAGCTTTATCCAGCTGAGTTCTGAGTATTTCCAAGGACTGAGATCCTACCATCCTTCTGGCCAACATGTTCCAGCTAAACCTCTCACTGGGTAGAGTTTTTGTTCTGTTTATCTGGTCAGCATCTCCCTTGCTGTGGTTTGTGTCCATTGTAGCTTATCCTTTCCTCTTGCACCTCTGAGAAGGGCCTGGCCCTGGCTTCTCCATAACCTGCTCATCAGCTTTCTGAGGGCTGCAGTAAGACTCTCCTTTAGCCTTCTCTTTCCCACTAGGAACCAACTCAGCTCTCTCAGCCACGTGCTTCAGAGTACACAATGTTTCATATCTGTCCAACACTTCATGTAAGGAGCCTGGCTACATTCTGTGAAGTAAAGCATCTCCAGAAGACATTTTAGAGCATCTATGCCAAACACTTACACATACCTCAAATTATGTTGCTCATCTCTGTACTTCAGTCTAATGGCTCCTAATTTGAGCATCTGAAGAGTCTGACAGTAAGAAAATTGTATTCACATTCCCACTATCTAGTTAGAGAATTAGTTTGTTGTAGGAATACAAATAATGAAATGTACCTTTATGCATAAAGGTAATGAGATGCAATAGAGATATACATTCTATGGCCATATATACATAGAGTTTACAGTGGTCCCATCTCTCTTATGTGCAGAAAACTTGCCTCTGATTATCATTGACTTTGCTTGTTGTATTTTATTTTTTTTACAATTTTTCCTTAGGGGACTCTTCTAACAAAAAAAAATCCCATGAACACAGTGAGATGTGCTTATGAAGCATAGCTGGTGATGCCTGGCAGGGCTCTGCCTAAATAAAAAAAAAATTAGTTTTCTGGATCAATATTAATTACAACAGTGGCACAAAATTTCTCTACAGCATGACTTAAATTCTTCATGTTCAAGACATGACCATCTGATTTGTTTTATTCAGACTTCCAGTTCTATTTTCTCTAACTGAAATTCAAATTTTTATAAATCAATTATGTCACCCTGCTTTTGCAGGGTTTTATGGTTGTAACTTTGTAGTACAAGTTTTTTATGTATTTTTTGTAAACATGGTCTTCTTTTCTAATTGGCCAGAATTGTTTTGCACTTGTAGATTGTTTTTCATTCCTTTCCCCTGGGGCGGAGAAAGATGATTGGCCATGTAATTATTCTGTAAACTTACAGAGGTGTTGACCCCTCTCACCAATCCCTGATTGTCTTTAGAAACAAATATAAATAAGAGAATAAAGAAGGGCAGCCCCGTTTTGGTTGGTCCCGCCTAGAGATTTCAACTACTGCTCTGGAACCTGCGTGTTTCTTTGTTGCCAGCTGTGCCACACATTTACATATTCTAGATTTATTTAAGAAGTTAATTACCTTTGAATATATTAGCTAAAATTCTTGAGAAGCATCACTTTCCAGAAAGAATATTTAACTCTAGGAAATATTCTGTTATAATTATCAGGACAATAAAAGGAAAATTAAATGTCAAACAGTAATTACAATTGTCACATCCTGACAACTAAGGTAAGAACAATGACCCTTCATTCCTAATATGCCACTTGCCTGCCTCAAATGTTACTTTCTGGCAATTGGTTACAACCACAACAAAACCTGAACCACATTCATATCTCATAGAACATACATAAAGCATTTTATATTAGATTGTATAAATACATAATTTTGCTTGAACTTTGAGGAGACTACATCCAAGCTTCCATGAAGAAAAGCACCTGATCAATAAAGCAAAGGCTGCTGCATTTGTCGCTAGTCCTTGATGTGAATATCCTAAAATTGTTTTTCCTGTAATTTGGACAAGTGATCTGTTAGACAGCTGGATAAAAAGGACATAAAGCCCTCCACATCTGTTTTCTCTAGAGGGTTCTACAAGTTCAAATGCTACAGGAAAAGGGGAGAACAGTTGGGTAAATCCTCAGCATTGGGAAACTCTGGTATCTTTAGTAACCAGGTAACAGCTTAGCAGAGAATTGCATCTAAAATTTTTACTTTGGTGTCTGCATGATTATTTTAGATGTCAATCATTTCCATGAGAACACCATGGGTCACATTTCTGCATATAAAAGATAAATTGTCTGGAGTTTTTTCTCATTTCAAACAGAAAAGAGTCCTCTGGTGTGCAACAGAAGTTTTCTGTCCCATGCTTCAAGTTAAATTTGCTTGTTTCAATCATCTTACATAAAATTCAAATAATCTAACCTTACATATTTATATCTGTATCTATACTTACACTTGTTATCTAGTAATCTATTTTTGAAGTATTCTTCAGGATGAGATTTACAGCCAAAAACAATAAAGGAAGTGGAAAGTGATTACATCAGTTTTAGATGCCTATAATGTAATACAAACTAAACCATGATAAACTCAAACACATTTTTGCCCTTACTTCTTTTTATTTTGTCATCACCTAAGCACTGCAGTTAAGCATTGCCTTTGGGTGCCCTATGTGTGGTTCCAGCTACTTCAGTGTTTTGTGAGCAGAGTTTTGAGACCCCCCAACATCTGGTTCAAAGCACTGCTCTGATCACCCTCCACATCAGCTGCACACAGTGTGTCATCGACCGCTTCCACCCCTGCCTGGTGGTCCTGCCTGTGTCTGTGTTGAATACCCACTTCCATTGCTGCTGTCTCAAAATGAAAACGCCACTGAGGATTGCAAGCACTGTTCGACCACATGCAGAAGCAGCCACAATTACAAGAGTGAAAGCAAAGCACACCACTTACCAGAATTGAGCAGGATGATGGACTTAAGGCACACGAATTCCTCCCCTTGAAGGTTCATCATGCGAAACCGAGCAGCAGTAGCCAGCAGCATGTCAAAGATTTCCACCATGCCCTCTACACATTTCCCTTGATTCCTGTGTGAATACCATCAATGGGGAGACATTCATGATTTTAACCTGGTGGTACTGTGGGTTTTGCATCCCCTTGGACCAATACCTTCCGATTTGATTCCACCAGCTCATAAGCAAGTATGTGACTTCCTATTCTACGTACATTTGATATATGTGTGATTACAAAAGCACTGTTCTCAGTATTCCAAGTAAAATAAATAAACTATTAAGTACCGTATTTAAAAAAAAATCAATTTCAGGAACTCATCACAAAGGCATTACTGTGGTGGAACATTTGAAATTGACTCAACAAAATCTTTAAATTTAGGAAAATATGTGTTTAAAACTACATTTTTATTTGTGTGTATGTATTCTGCTTCTGTTACTTTGTTCCCTCTTTTTCTCTTTTTTTCTGTTTAGCTGAAATAGTCCCAGTTCTTTACATTTCTCCCTCCCCAATCATTTGCACTTGTTTCTAGCTGGCTGAGCAACCTTTAATGTTGCAACACACTTCTCTCAATGCTCAGTGTCAACATAACTCCTCCTTAAAGAATAAGCTTATTCATGAGTTCAAGAAGGACCTAGGAGGCAAAAATCTTGTCGTATGACTGATTAAAACTATCAGTTCACTCCACAAATCAAGTAACTTTTTACATTGCAGCATTAAACAAAGCTGAAGTCTGGGACATCTCAAAGTGTTCATTAGTAATGGCAATTAACCATCTTCTTCTGCTCACAGTATCAGGCTTTCCCATGCACTAATTTTCATCTTGCCCACTCAACCTGCAGCTGAAGAATTAATGCAGATTGTACTTATTTTTTGTGAAAATTTAGTTTGCAGATCTTTTGGTCATTTCCATTGCTACCTTTTACAAGAACTACCTACTTTTATTATGCCTTTCTGAATAAAATTTTAATATATAAGACTTAACAAGTGATCCAATCTGCTGTTTAGAAATATAATACTTTTTAAATATGGCTTTCATAAACAATATTAGGAAGATCATTGCTACAGGAAAATTCAAAAGAAATTTAAAATGAGCAGACTATGATTTATAACATGAAACAGACTGAGCATGTTCTAATTTCATTGTGAGAAGAAACCTACCAGCATAGAGACACCTGCCTCAAGTCTTACCACAGATGTGCTGTTGAGAACCTGTAGCTGATGTTTGAACCTACACTAGACCCTGAGACAAAGCAAACACCTTCCCTTCTGATTGCAGACTGAGAAACTTCTTTGCACTTCGCAATTACATCTAAACCAAAAACTGAGTCAAAGGAGGAGTGGAGGTATCTGTAAACACTTGTCCACTTTGAATTTCAAATCCCTTTTAATTTTAGTTTGATGCTTGAACTAAAATCTACATCTCCCTTATCCAGAGCAGTGCCTCCAAGCCTGCAAGTGACTGTGGAATATGACAGAAGTTTTTCAGCTGCTTTCAAAGCAGGAAAATACAGAGAAAACAAATATATAGGTAGAGATACTCACTTAAAACAATCACTAGGTTAAACTACAGCAGTATTTGAAAACCTGGGGTCTCAAGCAAGTTTTCTAGTACAGCATCACACAGTAGCTGACTTTTCTGTCAGAAAGACATGATCCAGCCTTGGGAATGGAAGTGATAGAAATGAATGTTTAATGAAGAGGATGGGTTGTCCCTTCTCACTTCAGGCCCCTATGGACCAGCAGGCAGTTGCATGCTGAGCTCTTCTGAGAATTGTTTAATTTTTCCTTCTCTCACTAGCACTTAGCTCAGAGCTGGATTTCCATTGTGTGGCAGGCTCCTGGTCACTGCAACATTTGGCAATACAACCTTTATAGACTTTTCCTTCTTTGAAAAATTTTGCTGAAGAAATTGTGGTTTAAACTATTGCAGAATTTTGTGTATGACCAGCAACTTTGATAATGTCATGTATTAGGCTCACACAGATGATGTAAAATGTGAAGTCTGAAAGTGCAGTGTAAAACGTAAAGTCTGAAAAACTGAACTGGGTGTACTGAAGTTCAACAAATCCCTCCTCTCTTTGGGCATCAATAATATTAACAAGGTTAAAGCATCACTGTCAAATAAAAAATTCAAAATCAGACAGCAGAATACAAACAATTGCTATTACCTCAAAGTATTTTTTATGTGCTAGAATTTAAATCCTATGGAAGTAAAATACACATGAATTTTTACATCAGGACAAGTTCCAAGACTTCTGCTACAATATATTTGCCCACAACTTGAGAAAGATTAATTTCCTCTCTATAGAGTTTAGCACAGAGGACTAGAATCCTTTAATAGTTTTGTATTGACTTAAGTAATGCCCCAATAAAAGTTTGTTTAAAAATTTGGAATTTCAGGATTTTGCAGAAATGAAAAATTTCCATGGATCATAAGACAAATGATCCATATTAAAAAAACCCCACATCTTCATGTCTGACAGATATTTGTTTGGTTGCTAGAATCCACAAAACTACTGCAGTCAGCTTTCAAAACAGTTCAAAATATTACACAGTCTGAACAAATTGCAAAATTTGCATGTCTAAGAGAAGAGAAAGAAAAAGAAACTGGAAGTTATTTGTAAAATCAGATCATTTAACAGGCCTTATAGTGCCTCCTGAGACAGATATTTTGATAGCAAGTAAGAATTATTGCAACCTCCTACAAAAATAGTTCAATAGACTGCAATTTGCCAAATCAGTATTCCAATCATGATTCTCTTGCTGACAAGTAAGCCTCTGGACAAAAACCCCTAATCCAGCAACACATATTCCATGTGCTTAAATCAACATGTGTGCCTCTTTTTCATCAACTGAACACATATGATAGAGGATTAATAAAAATTATGCAAGTTTAAGAGATTCTAAATAGTTTCTAATCTCTTTTGCTTTGCTATCTGCTCTGTGTGTGAAAGACCAGGCTGCTTCATAAGGGAAAAAAAAATACTATCTCTTTAGGTAATGGTATTTAGGTGAAGTTTGATACCCAGCTTTAGGTATTCGTGAATGCACGGAATGAACTAGAAATTTCTGCTTTATTTTCAGAGGTAGGAAGCAGATCCAGATCCATTGACATCAATGGGAACTGCAGGAGCTAAGTATCTTTGAAGTGCAGGGTTCTATTAAAATATTTTCATTATTTAGGATACAACAGTTAGTTTCTTTGTCAACCAACAAGAAACTATCTGAAACTGGAATCTCCGGTTCTCCTGAATTGCCTTCTAATTTTCTAACATAAGCTGATAGTACCATCACATCTTCACAGCTATGTGTTCAGTCAACAGGGAGACCCATCTGGGAAAGCCTAGAGAACTTTTCTGAAGGACAAATTAAGCAATAGATTTGACAATTATCTTTATCCTGCTGTTGTCTTTGTGTACTCTCATCTTACTGAAGACACAACAACAAAAGTTTGTTTACTGCAAAGCATTACAGTGTATTCTCAGAAGAATCCTTTAAACTTGGCTATTCAAAAATATTTAGGAAAGTTAAATCGTTTGAATTAAAGGTCTTAAGTGACTGTATAGAAGTACTATGTGCATTAATTTTAGGAGGTCTATAGAAACACAGCATCATCCAGGCCAAAGGGAAACTCAGGATGACTTTAGTCCAGCCTCCCACTCAGAGCAGGGTCAGGACACTCAAGGTTTTATGCAATGCTGGTCTTGAAAATCTTCAAGAATGGAGACCAAACAACCTCTCTCAACTTAATTATTTTCATCATCAAGCTTTTTTCCTCCCCTATATCCAGTCAAAACCTCCTCTGCTTCAATTTATTACTCCCATTTCTCAGTCTCCCATCAGGCATTTTAATAAAGAGCCTTGATAACCTCCTTGTAGATTGTAGGTTATGTAGACTTAAAAGCCCTTTCTTCTCCAGGCAGACCAAATCCATTTCTTCCAGCCACAAGGTATAGGGTCTGGCCTTGGTGGCTCTCCAGTATGTTTACTGAAGTTTATTAATATATTTCCTGTAATAAGCAGCACAAAGCTGGATGTGAAATCCCAGGTAATGAGTGCCAAATAAAAGCAAGATAATGGCTTCCCTCCCTCTAATGCCTATGCTATGATAGTGGTAGCAGTACCAGGTAGCATACCACCATACGTAGGAATAAGAATCTAGATTTTATTTAAGTATTGGGAAAAACCAAGACACCAGGAATGCCTTTTACAAAAGCACAGGATAAAGTAAAAATTAATTAATAATGAAGGGTGCTTGGGCATAGGGAACAGGGACTCAAGGACTCACTGGATGTTCTCATCAAACTTTTCATTTAAAGGGAAACATTAAAGTAAGGCAGATGCACCCATCAAAACAAATTCTGACTGTGTATTTGTCATCTCTGTCTTCTTTTACCATAGTACTTCATTTGATAAAAAGGGACTGCCAAGAACAGATGGGATGCACAAGGCTAGGAGAGGGAGTATCAGCTTCAAAAGTGGACTTAGCAACTTGGTGGCAAAGCCTCTAAACAAGGCTTGGCACAGGATGTGTTCCTAAGCCCAGAGGTAGGTTAGGAAATGGGGGAGAGAAAAGTTGCAAGGATAACATCCCCAGTTAGAAAGGAGGGCATTCACACACTTAACTCAAGTGCCTGTACTCCCCACACAGAAGGAGAATAGGAAGTCTGTACACAGACTTCCAAACAATAGATGATCTTTATATACATTCATGTATTCTATATAAACTAGTTCTATTAATAGCCATCGATAAAAACTTTCTACTCCTGTGTAAAGCAGTGCACTGAAACAGCTTAAGGAAGTGGGATGTCAGGAAAGCTCCATCTGCAAGGATTTAAGACTAATTCAAGAACATCTGCTGGGATGCCTTAAATACTACCAGACAGCCATTATAGAGCTACTTAACTAAGACAGGATTCCACCTTTTCTCAATGCTGTGCTTTATCAGTCATTAAAAGATGAGAAAATTGTTATCAGCAGAGAAATTTTGTTTCAGACCATCCTGCATTTAACCAGTAATACCAAGGGATTGTGGAAAAGGTTAGGGGGAGAGTAAGTAGGAAAAAAATTAAAATCTGGAAAATATTAGTCCCAAAGCTCTAGAACAAAACAGCAATCTGCAAAGAACAGGAGTCAAAGAGAAAAGCAGAAACTACCAAGTGTAAAGTAAATCACAATATAAGATGCAAATCCTGCCGATAGAGAAATGCCTATTGTTCAGTCAGTATTCAGGAGGTTAAATAGATTTTTGCTTTGGAAAAAAGGTTGTTTAGATCACAGCAATCAAATTTGTACCTTCATACAAATCAACCAATAACTGGTAGGTGGTCATGAAGGTGTGAGCCACAGAAAGGGACAAATTAATTATACACAAGGCTTGTTCTATGGTTTTGCTGTGTTGTTTACTGTACGGGTTTTGGTTTGGGGGTTTGGGGTTTTTTAAATCGACTTGTTCATAAGCCTTTAGAGATGGCCTTTTGCTCATCCCATTTCTCCCTGAATATTGGCTTTCAATTAACACACCCTGGGGAACTTTATAGACTACAGGCAGTAGCTGGTATTTCATCCTGCTCTTCCTGGAGTGTAGTTACGAGCCCTTAGATTCTTATTCAAGATAAGCTTAAGAACAATGATTTGGGTCAGTTGCTGGCTAAAATGTATTCAAAAGTTATAAAATTAGTCCAAGATTTAGAAGTCATCATTGACAAATATTTGCAATAATTATGAAGTAGCAAATCAATAAAAAAAGGAAATAAAAGTTTACTTTATTTTCACCTAGAGTTAGTCACAGAATACCAAAGCTGCTGATATTGCATAACTGTCTGGAAATCTAGCTCAGTGGCCCTGCTCAGGCCTATTTTTTGTTGGGTTTTCAGTATTTCCAAGGACTGAGACTCCAAAACCTCTTGTCCTGCCACTGAGAAGAACTTTCCACTGCCTTCTTTACTTTCCCCCTTCATCAGATATTTATCAGATCTGAGTCTTCTCAGATTCTCCTGGTATGAGAGTTGTTCCATCCCTTCTTTCTGGCCCTGGACTGGCCTCAGTCCAGTATGTACCTGTCAGTCTTGTACAGGGTAGCTCAGAACTGCACACAGCACTCTAGATTTGCCACAGCATGTCTGAGTAGCGAGAGAGCATCGCCTGTCTCTAGATGCTGCTAAAGCTTTTCCTTATGCAGTCTGGGAGGGGAGAACTGCTGGCTCAGAGGGCACCCAGTTCTACTGAATTTCCCCCACCATGGTGTTCTGGAGGCAATTCTGTATTTACATGTGTGCACATGCTTAGGGAGGTTTCCTATTAATAAATTTTGTTATTTTGTCTTTCCTGTCCACATTATCCTGGTTTAAAGCTCCCTCACCAGGTTGCCCAGTCTGTGGAAATCATGTTTTTGACTCCCGTTATGATATAGATCTCATCTCTTCCTAGACATCCTTGATCCCCACAGCAGGTTCCATGAGAAAGAGTTAAATCCCTGTTGTTGACACCAGCTGTGCCACCAGTTGTCACCCTGCAGGATCTGTCCATTCTGCCTCAAGCCCTTTCTCCTCAGCAGCCCCCATGGACTGGACCACCTGGGCTCCCACATGCTTGGCACTTCCCCTCAGAGTCAGGCAGCCAACCAAGTGCTTTTCCTGGCTGGATAATAAGAGGATCATCCACCAAGGCATTCAGGGTAAGAATAGCACACTGTACATTTGAGCAGTGGTCAATCAGGACTGAAATACAGAGACAATCAGCTACTAAGAACCTTTAAAAGATTTTTCTCTTTGTAAAATATAATGAGAAATGGATCCACAAATAGGCCAGATAGGAAAAAACCCCTAAAATGCTGCTATGATTGTTCTAAGAAAACTTATTATTTTTTGGTTAAGACATTCAGATTAGAAAATTATTATGCAGGCTCTCCATTTGGGAATAATATAGCTAAAAGAATTGGCTGAAGAAAAGTTATTCTGATTTACAGGAGGGCCTTCTTCAGTTTAATTTATATTCTGTCTGAGTCACCATAAAGCCAAAAACATTTCAAAATTCTCTCCATATCAGAAATGCAGAGAAATTTTGATTTTGGAATAAAACAGCATCACAGTACAATGTGACCTAGAACTGGGGCCTGAGTTTCCAAGGTCAGGGTTACTAGATAAACAAGTAATCTCATAATTTGTGTAGGGACTATCTTGAATCCAGAATTATTTCACTTTCTTTGAAAACTTCTTTCCTGTGCATACAAATCCCCCAGGGAATCTATCAGCTGAAGACTGTGAAGATAGGAAGATCATAATGAAAGGGGGCTTTCTTTTTTCTTTTTTTTTAAGAATTCACCACTTTGAGTGCTACCCAGATCTTTTCTGATTTTACATTTAAGCTGTTTGAGTTACAGAATCGGGCAGTCTTTGAATTTTGCTCAAAGAGACAGTAAAGACTGATTCACAATAAAGAGACATTCATTTTTCATTTTTTTAAGTTTTATAATTCTATCTTTTGTAATAGTTTGGGATTTTTTTCATTCTACATGGTCTGCAGTATGATAATACATCTCAAAATCCAACCATAAAGAGAAAGATGAAAGATAATTTTAATTAATTCAAGAGATTCCTTAACTCTCTACAAGTTAATCCATTCAGCTCTATCGAGTAAGTGGCCTAATGACAAGACGATTTTTTGAGCTGGGTTTTCTGGATGCAATCTATTGCTATTAAAGATGTGATGAAAAGTAAATGTACAATTGCTTTTCAAATCCATTTTGAAGGGCAAATTAGGATAAACTTGTTGCCTGTGGACTTTTCCCTTTTGAAATAAATACAAGCAGAAGGTCACTAAGGAAGCATTCGGAATCAAGCACTTGTGATTGCTTTGCTTCAATTTTTCTAATAAATCAATGGCAATTAATGCATCCACAATTACACAGTGCCAAATGAAATGTTGTGCATTTATTCAAGTGACGGACAGGTGTGGTGTCCTCAGACATTTAGAACATTTTACAAGTTGAGGAAAACATACTCAGATTTCATCTTGATGCTCTTCTATTGTATCTAATTTTATGTCTATCAAAATATCTGAGTCAATAACTTAAAAGGTTCTTTTCAGATACAGTGAGAAAAGTTCAGAAAAAGAGCCATGAAAGCAGTAAATTATTCAGCTACCCTGTCACACACTGAATGCTGTAAGTCTTTTTGCTATTTGTGTTAGTTGCAGTTTAAAGAGATCCACAGGCTCCTGTCATTGCTCAATACAGAAGTCAGTAAAGGGGAAATTCCTCTAGAGAGAATGAAAAATCTTCATCGAGCACTGGAAATGGAAGTAAGTTTCCAAATTAAAATCAACCCTGAAAAACAGACTAGCTTTCTCCATAAAAAAGAAGGAAAAACCTGATAGAAACATGGAAATACTGACTACAGTGAACTGAAATTTTGTAAGTCCCTAGATAGATGTTTTTGCTGCAAGAGATTTTTTACAATCATGATAAGAAAATAACAGTATAGAATAACATGAAGACAGCCATACTGTCTTGTTTCAAAGGTATATTTAGCTGTGGGTTAAGCACACAGGCATTTGGATCTGCTGGTTTCAAGTGACTACCTCTAGTGCTGGGCTGGAAGAGGTAATAACTTGTGGATTATCACACATCTTCTCAATGTGCTCATGACTTTATATAACTCCTATCATTTCTACTTTGTTCCTCTTCTTCTAATGAGCATCACAGGCAGAGAAGTCAGTCCATTTACTTAGTCTTTGTAGCAAAGCTCATATCTCTATTTAATTGCCTGTGCAACACCTCTGGGTACCTCCTCTATTCTTTCAATATTACTGTCATGACAAAGAGAATCAGAAAGGCACAGTTTTCTGAGCACAGATGAAGCACAGAATTAAACAGAGACAATGATCTGTATTATTTAAATTTCCTGTTGTAAGGATTCTCAGAGGGAAGGAAAGCTGCAGTCTCTGACTGCTGGCAAGCAAAGAACTGCTGGTTCTATAGAACTAATTGCTGGTAACAGTGAGATGGAATGATCAACTCAGAATGCTGTTTAGGAAGATCAGAATTCTTATTCTCATATATACATTAGTTCACATTTGTCTACATAAAATTTGGAACTTGTTCAATACTTTTTGGAAATCCAACAAGATGTCCATCATCTACATACTTGTTAATTTGTTCAAGGACTTCAATGTATTCATGGCTTCCTCTTACAAAATGCACTGTGACTCTTTATCTCTGTGTCATATTCATTCAGCTCCAGCCAATTCTCTTCATTAGATGGCATCCCATCAGTTTCTTTACTGTGGTCACCAGACTGCCTTTTTAAAACTCAGCACTGCATTTCCCATTTTGCTGGTACCGAGAATGTTTCAAGTGAGACTCAGCAATCCAGCTATTTCTTTTATGAGTTTCTTTATAATTATGTTTCAAGCCTTTGAGTAACCTGGGATCAGCATGATATGTGAATGCAGCAATCCTTTAAAAATATAGTAAATTATAACTTTCTTATTCCTGAAGAAACATTACATTTTCTTCAAAATTATAAACAGTCTACTGTCAGGCCTGACAAATTTCAACCCTGGACTAATGGCATTTTTAAAGCCTTGTTTCTTGGGAACCCTCCAGACAGGAAACATCTGGTTTGTCCTACTAGAAACCTAAGCCTTTACTTCTGAATTTGCCTTATACAATATACCAATTTTCAAAATCAGAATATAAAATACTTGAATTTATTCTTTGATTTTATTAGGTACTGTACATTAATTGCAAGCACTGCGAGTGTGCCGCTGTATTTCCTGATTGAGCCTGTTTTTCTAATCTATAATTATTGTCATTTGAGCATTTAAATAGCAGCAGTTGTACACTGTAAAAATCTACCAGTTCTATGCAACTGGCAGACTGTTAAAATTCCTGATTTTGAACTGAGATTCAAGTGTTTGGGTAATGCATTAACAGAATAAGAAAGAGTTCATAGCCTCACGAAATACTCTGTCTAATTACAATGCAGACTGGGAACAAAAAGAGATAATGTGATTATATTCATCCATATAGAAGACAGCAGTCTGCACATACTATCAACTTAATTATTGTGTAATTATTTTCTTATAGGCAAAGAAAAGTTTTAAAAAGGAACATAGAATTAATAACTACAGTCTGATTTACAGATATTTTTAAGGAGTCTTCCAAGTGTGAATTGTTGCACAGGAAAGTTAAAGAAGTATTTATTTGAAAATGTAACTGGTTGGCTGGCATAGAATTAGAAAAGACAGTTTCTACAAGATCATCAGAGACAAGACAAGCATATGTGTAATATGACCCAAGTAGGAGGAGTGAACTGGGAGAGAAGAAAGATCACATTTTTTCAAAAAACAGCAAAGCTGAAATGTTATTTTTATGACATTTCAGATAGATGTTAACAAGACAAGACTGTATTTATCTAGCCAAAAGGCGAAGAAGTTGTATAATAAAATTTGGTGTGACCTAAGCTTTACGAACAGATGTATACAAACAACTACCTATATCAAAGACCTTTGACAGAAACAATCTGTTAGAATCAGGATAAGTCTGAATGCTAAAATAAAGGGGATGGTCAAATAAGAGAGGATGTCTGCAACAGAATGATCAGAGAGAATTAGAGGCAGACACAAAATGTGGTAAAGCTCTGTATTAACAATACTGAATTTTCACTAAATAGAGAAGTGTTGGATGAAACTGAGCAACATGGTCTAGTGAAAGGTGTCCCTGTCCATGGAAGGGGGTTGGAACTAGTGATCTTTAAGGTCCCTTCCAACCAAAACCATTTTATGGTTCTAGGAATTTTGGTGCCATTGTGGTATTTGCCCAAATACTTGATGCGGTGGAAGGACTTCATTGAGTGAAACAGGCTTTGAATCAGTGTCTCTCCTGCCCTCACAAACCTGACAAACAATGTATTTTTCCTCTATAACATTCTCAAAAGCCAATTTGCCTAAATCAAATAAACACATAAAAATACTGTTAGCACTAATTAACTAGTAAATTAAGAGTTATTTAACTGATTAGCATAACAGCACTTCCCAGAGTCAAGTAATTTATTATTTTACTTTCTGCAAATATCCTTACCAAATTGAGTGAAGCAAGTATATGATGACTTAGAAACATGTTTCTCATTATTTGAAAATTAGAAGATGTAATAGATCTACATTTTTGCAGCCTTAATTGAAACTCAGAAAACAAAGAGCCCTAAAGTAATATGTGGTTCTAGTTGCATGCAATTGTTTTCTTTAATCCAACAGCTGGCTCAAAATCATGTGGATCAACTGCTCAAACTCCATTTTACTCAGACCATGGGGATTTTAAGTTGAGGAAGACCAAAATTTCAAATGTTTCCCTAAGCTAGTTTTTTTTAGCTAAGATCAGGAAAAATTATAATCTGGCTATCTCTGCTCTTCAGTTTTCAATTTTTTCTCACAACCTGAATTATGTAATGTGGAACAGCTGTCTCAGTCTTTGGAAGCGATATTGCAATTTATAGTAGTTTTCAATAAAACACTATACTTACTTTACTAGCATAGTAAATTTTAGTTCTTCTGTTTGCTTAAAATTATTTTAAAACTGTTGTGGGTTTTTGTGAAGACTATACTTATATTTAGACAAGCAGGTATTTTCTGTACCTAAAATGAGAATGTATTTTATACTTATCTAGCTTCACAGCTCGCAGATCATTGTGCTTACACAAGTAAAATAGGGCTTTTCCTACGGCAATAAATATTTCTCTATTACTGTGAAATATTATGTTTTATCCTGTTAGGTATTAGCATCTGTATTTTACTAAAATGCTAAAAGTAAATTCTGGAGGGCGTGTGCAAATAGAGGGCAGGGACTCAAAGGATTAACACTGCATTAATGTAACCATGAAAACTCAGTACCCCACAGTCAACAGAGCAAGTTGATCATAAGACATTTTTCTGCCAATAAGGATTTTGATCAATTCACACACCTGGTCACTGCAGTATCTGAAGACACTGCCCTTGACTTTCTGCTGCTACCCTCTCTGCCCCTACAGCTACGTGATGAGGTCAGGAGCTTGCCCAGCTTTAGCTGCCTCACTGTACATTCCATCTCAGCTCAGCTCTTCCACCACTTCCAGTTCAGACCAAGCTGCCAAACTCTGCCCTGAAGTGACTGCTGTGCACACAGCACCTCTGCCCTGCCAACTTTGCTATGTGGGCAGTGGTCTTCAACTAAGAGGACCATCAGTAAGTAAGGTGACTCTACCCTGAGCAACTTTTTCCGAAAATTTTAACTCAAATTTTTCATGAAATTTTTCCCATGACTGGGAAAAAGAGAGCTTGAGTTTACATTAAGATAGTAGAAATTATGTTTTAAATTATCAGTCTTCCTGCTTTTAATGTGAAGACTGCCAACTAAAAGCCAGGATATTGTCATACAGCAGAGACGAATATTTTTCCCCTCAGAAATACTTAGCATATTAGCAAGACTGGCTAAAAAAAGGACTAGTGAAGGAAGCAAGTATGTGTTTGTCATATTTGTCTCCAGTTTTCATGAGGAAAAAAAACCCCAAAACTTAATATATTCTCTGTAAATAAATAAGATTGCAATTGAGATTCTGTGAGGATTTTCTTCCAAAATTTTCACTGGCTGCTGGGATAAATTCATTCTAACTAAGAAAAACTATGAGGGTTTTAAAAAAACAAAAATAACTATCCGAATTAACGGGTTAGTGTTCAGTTTTTAATTTAAATTACTTCTGCAACAAACAGTACAGATTATAAGAGAAATTGACTGCTGCCTTTGAAAGAAAGTACTTCAAGCAGCAGATGAAACTCAGACATGTAACTTGTCCAATAAATGACCAGCATCACATTCCTGAGCATTTCTAAGTTTTTGAGAGTTCATTTTCCAGTCTCACCTACTATAAGCCTGCTTGATATATGAAGTACTGTCAAGTTGTACTAACGGTAAGATGATATCATGAGCTAAACATTGATCTGATGCAGCAGAAATAAATTAACTTAAATAATTCACAGCAACATGCAGACTGACCTGTCCAGTAACAGGTTAGGTGCAAACAAAAGCTTTCCTGGGTGTTCCATGGAGCGCCAGACTAAGCCGATCATCAGTATCTCTAACCAGGCACATTCCAGTAGATGGACCTGATCATGGAGTGTTAAATCCACAAATCCTGAAAGAATAAATAGGAGATGGTAAAAACACTCCAGTTTTGTAAGTGGAATAGCATTATTCTGAGAAGTAGGTTGAAAAGTGCTTTAGAGCTGGATACCAAAAAGAGCAATAAAACAGACATTTGTTCTCTTTATATTTTGGGCTGAGTTTTGTCCACTGGGGTTCCATGCTAAAGAACAGTCAGAACTTTCTAGTCTACAGTTTTTGTGCTGGCTTTACTCTTCCCAAGAATCAGGCAAGAGCAGCATCTCCATCCCCACACCTGTTTCCAGGGGCCTGGGAATCCAGGTGTATGCTGCAGAAAGGGGCATCTGTCTGCTCCAGCATCACACTGCCTGGGGCTTGGTGGAGGCAAAATGGAAAAATGCCTGCTATGAAATGAAGTGACAGCTCAAATCAGCTAACCCCAGACCAATTCTCTTGGTGGAATGCTGTTTAACAGATTCATGGACAATTCACTGTACTGAAAGTGTGGTACCTGTGCGGAAGAGGGACCAACAGGGCATTTCAAATAAACTACAGAGCAAATGCTGACCTTTGCACAAATAGAATTCATTGATGAAACACCTGTTTATATTCCTACTGGATTATGGAACATGGAGGAAGTAAGTACTTTGAATTTAACAGCTAGAGACAATGAATGCAAAATAAGAGATGGCTTATAACAATACTACAAGAAATGAAAAAGAAAGAATAATGATGAAGGTAGATATGAAACCATAATCACAGTGGTCCTTCCTGTGTTCATTTCATGCAAGAGATTGAATTATTGTTTGTTTTGAATTCTCACTTTTCATGAATGTTATTTTCAATCCAAAAATATAACTAAAGTGGAGATTGCATAATACGATTTATTAGATCTTGCATTAGTTATTACTTGAAATTAGAATGAACTTCCTAAAATAAAATGTGCAGAAGTTGCCTTAAAATAGACCTTATTTATCATTTACTCAGTGTTACAAGTGAAACACATTATGGAACCTTGCCATAATTTTTGGGGGTAATTGTAGTGATTTATACTAATCTTCAGAATAGAGGTTACATGGCAAACTACCTTACCAGCCCTAAAATGGCAGGGATTTTCCTTCTGTGTTGTGTCCTCTCTGAAGGTACTGAGTCAGTTTTGAGGAACATACCTGACAAACACTTGAGTGTTATCTTGAGAAAAAGGAAAAAAAAAGGCACATACTAGGAAATATATTTTTCAATTAAGAAAAAGGTAGAGAATAAAATACAGTTCACAGTAACTTAGAAAATATTTTCAAGTTTGGTAAGACACTTGTTGATATAATTATTTTTAATGAAAATATCTGAGACAGCTAATCAATCTATTGGTAAGAAATCATCCAAAAAAAAAAAGCTTTGACACGTTTGAAATAAAACCCACCAATCCATCATTAGAAGTTAATTTAGGCAGTTGCAGTACCTGCTGGCTTTATGGACGTGGTAACAATAGAGGAAAGAAATAATTGCTTTTCCCCATATTTTTCCCTTATTACCAAGTACAAAAAATTATTTCCAGACTTCAAAGACAGATGAAATGGCACTTGCCTGAGTCACCAAGCAGCTTGAACAATAGAGCTGAAACTTAAAAGAGCAACATTCTTAACTACAAAGCATTGGTTACAGCACTCAAGCACAAAACTGGCAGAAAAAAAATACTGTACATGGAGAACAAATAATAAACACCAGATTTCCTATTAAGCATTGCCTTAAAATGACAATACATAATAATTGCCTTGATGGCTTTTTATGTGACAATGTAAAATTATTATTTTGCTGTTGATAAAACTAGCCAGTAAGTTTAATTGGTAAAACTAAATGTCTTGCCCAGAGCAGCTGTGGATTCCCATTCCTGAAAGCGTTCAGTGCCAGGATGGAAGGGATTTTGAACAACTTGGTCTAGTGGAAGGTGTCCCTGTCCATGGCAAGGGAGTTGGATGGAACTAGGTGGTCTCTAAGATCCCTTCCAACACAATCCATTTGATGATTCTATAAAAGAATAGATTTAGTAAAACAAAGTTCTGTAAGATATTTGATACTGTAAAAGCATGC
This sequence comes from Drymodes brunneopygia, assembly GCA_013400955.1. Classification (NCBI taxonomy): domain Eukaryota; kingdom Metazoa; phylum Chordata; class Aves; order Passeriformes; family Petroicidae; genus Drymodes; species Drymodes brunneopygia. Next base: position 911,603 of record VZTZ01040326.1, read on the forward strand.
AACACATTAACTGAATGAAAATATTTTAAATTTCATATTTCAGTGTGGCAAAAGGGTAACAAACTGAAGTATTTCTAAAGGAAGGACATGCAGTTTACTACTTTACCATAGACAATTTTTATGGATGACAAAGGAAAAACAGAAGTCACAGCTCAGATGTCCTGTTGGCGTGTGGGAAACATCTAATGAAGACAATGAGCTTTATAAAAAGCCAGGGAAACTCTGAGAGCATAAGAAAGTTGAATTACCTCGACGTTACCTAAATCTGATAACCATCCTGCAAGTGGGATGAGAAGTTAGATAGAGTGGTAGAGAAAGATCAAAATGAATAAAGCATTGAAAAACATGCCCTCTGGTGATGAGTAAGAGGAATTTAGGTACTTTTTGTGAAGCTAAATAGTCTAGAGGGGTTGAAGGACTGCAATGGATAAATATCCAAAGAAAAAGAGAATAGCATTACAAAAGGTAACGCAGAAAAGCCCATGCTGGCCGCTAGACCAGCTTCAAGTCAGACTGCAAATCAAGGGGCATTGTTAACAACAAAAGTAGATATTTTCTAGCCATCACATTAAATTTCCTTGAATTTGCTCTCATTTGAAACATTAATCAAGATTTAGTGATTTTTTTTAAGACATACTCCTCCTAAAGAAAAATTAATTCAGAATGTTAAATTAAATTATGAATAAATTTTTAGTTCATCACGTAGAGCATGTTGCACTTTAGTGTTGCTGAAATTATGTGTAGATGTGCACATAATTCTCAAATTTCAGTACTCCTTTAATGCTGGAAAGTTTTGAAAATTATTCAGACAGTATTTTTTAATTCCAAATTTTTGATTACTGTGCTGTAAGGAAGAAGAAAGACATTCACTTCACTGTTGATAAATTAATTAATTGTAGCTTGGATGTAACCTACCATATACCAGACTGGCTAATTTCATGATCTTATATCAATCAATATCAATAACCTAGATTGCCAGTAGTCCATTCTATCCAACATACATGATATGTTTGGCAGGAGATAGATGCTTAGCTAATAAAAGCCATGCCTAGACCATTCATTTTTTTTTCAAATACATATAAATTAACAGCACTTCCGAGTGATTGTCAACAATAAAACAATGAATGCTCCACAAATTCTTGTATGAATATGGAAATCTGAACTTCTGAAAAGCCAGAATGATCTTCAGAATATTCAGGTAGGAGTAGGGAGCAAATAAGCTATAATGTAGAACACAAAACTGTAATCTTCATACTAAAGTGATTTTCCTTTCTAATATAAAGCTGCAATATGTGCTGCATCAGTGACAATGTGACACAGATCTCTCTCTTTCAGACAATAAGACACTTCAAAGCAGGAGTGGGTCCATGGAATGAAAGCTGCTAAAAGCCTTACTTTGGCAAACATGACATTAGATTTTGGAATCCAAAATTGTATGATCCCACCATCCTAAAAGAAAGGAAGGCAGTAACTATTTACAAAAGAAATAAGCAAATATCTTTGTAACCTGGGAGTTTGGGCAACACAAGGACTACTGGAAATAGTATTCAGTAAAGCATACACCCTTGAGAAAAGTGGTCTATACAGTAAGGAACTGTAAAGCTCAGATGATTTCCATTTATTGCTAATGTAACATACAATACGCACCCTTCAGTTCTCTGAAATAACCAGTACCAACACATGTAGATGTCTATATATCTGTGTCAAATTTTACCAACCATTTTGAAACTAATAAATTCATCATTTGCCTTAGTGACTTCTGACCAAATAAGTCAAAAGAAGACCAAAACCAGCTACCTGTTTTATGAGAAACAATTTCCATAGCAATTACCATTCTCTGGGACCCAATATCCAGTGTCATTGCAATAAGTCCTCCACTGGGCACTTCATAACATTTGAGGATCATTATCATAATTTTGCAGTTTCTACTAATAAGACACAACTACAGGATGTTCAGACTGCTCAAAATCAGTTAAGTAAATGTGAAAACAAATTATAAAGAAATGCTTATTTTTACATCTGATCCAACTCTAATACAACCTATATGTTTATACCATATCTGCTAAACACCATGATGTGTACCTAAAAGATGAATGTCAGCCAATTTTTGCATGAAAATAAACATTATCATGTCATAAAGAATGACTCTGTCTCCAGATGCTTTGAAAGAAAGTAAAAGCAATAAATAGTTTTATAAGCAATAGCAAAGCTCCATCTATCAAAGTATCCCATTTACAATAGCAATTGATACCAGATGTTTATGGCAAAAAATACAGCAGGAGAAACATGCTTCTGCAGGAAGTTTCCTCATGTTCCAGAGGTGTGCAGCTTGGACTTGCAGAGCTGGAAATGGTCTTTTTGTGATTTGCAACTCTTATAATTTTTCCCTCCAAGTTTCTCCAGGTGCTTTCTGAACTGACTTAGGCATTTAATGCACTTCAGATACGTTTTATATACTCTGAAGCAGGACTCTCCAGTGAGAAGTTTCACACTCTCAGTTAACACTAGGTAAATAACAATCCCCTGTTGTTCTGAAAAAACAAACATCTCTCTCTGACTTTCACTTGACACATCTAATTATTGTGTTGGAAGATTCCATCATTCCCTAGGTCATCATCTCACTTTTCCAAATATTTTTTGTATATCCAGTCACTCCTTAGATGAAAGTTATTCTGTTCACCTTTGAAACAATGGTGTCCTTCTTGGAGCACTTTCCATTTCAGCTATATTCTTTTAGAGACAGTGAGACCAGGACTGGAGACTGTTTCAGTCTGCCCTTATCTTCATCACATTATTCTACTTAATAACATCCATAATTTTTATCATTATTATTCAGACACTTTTTTCCCGGCAAACTTATGAATATGTTGAACACTGAAGTCTTAAATGTCCTGCCAGCTTGTCTGTGATGTATTTAACTTAATAACAACAGAAATCATTATAATACCTCCCTATAGCAAAAACCAGGATGTTAAACTACACCAAAAAGTTGTGGGAAATCAGAACACGCTCACATTTTGTGTCTTAAATGTGTCCAGACAGACCACTGGTTTTTTTCTGTCTTAATGCAGTGTTTAGAAAAGTGGCACCAAACACCAGAAAAGGCTGTTGTTTACAATTCAATACAGTATCTCAGTCATGCAACAGTCATGTAATAGACCACATTTGGAACAGAACGCTAATTGGGTTGGCAAAGACTGCAGGAAAGTAGTGGTGGGTGCTGCAACCTAATTGCTAGCAACCATCCAATAAAGCAACAAAATAAAGAGAGGCTAGTACATAGAAAAATATCTAAGTAGATGAAAGGCAAACAGCAAAATAATTCCTATGGCAAGTTCTGTCCTCAAAACAACAGCCATAGAGAGGAAAAACATTTGTTCCTCCTAACCTGAAGCACACCGAAGGACCAATGCCTCAGTCACCACTGTTTGATCAAGTGGTGAAATCTGTGCCTGTTTTAATGCCATGAGCTTGGTACCCAACCTCTCGACTTTAAACAGAGTGGTGAGACTGCATCTATGCATTTATCTAGCACATAAGATGACATTCTGTTCTGAAATTGCTCGGATCACTCAGCCTCTTCAAACCTTTAAGGCTGAGCCCTGAAACCTCTTAGTTAAGAGGTGGCTAAAACCCACACCTTGAATATAGCCTTGTCTGTACACAGCAACACCAGAGCAAAACAAATTCTGAGGCCAAGTGAATCAGAGAACCACAAACACTGTTCTCCTTGAGCCTCAGCATTCACACAGCTATTTCTATAAAGCTACTTATTCCTAATTCTTTCCACAGATCTGCCGACCAAAATTATAAGACACTTTTATTAAATTCCCCCTCCTAAGGGCACTTACAGTATGACATGGACATATTGGTTTAATTGTTTACACAACACCAGTGTTTTAAATCAAGACTTATTTTGAAGACCGAAGATCAAAGTTCTCTAAACCTCAACATTTTCAATCCAAATATTTTGCTAGAAGTGTAGTCTTGTTATTTCATTTTTTTTAAAAGGATATTGCTTTTGTTTCTGTAAGTGTGGTCAGAAAAAAATTAGCTACAATTTACTGAGCTCCTGGGAGGAAATCTGAAAGGCAAACAAAAGCAAGTGGCACAGTTGCCTCAGTGGCACAGAGCCTCTAACTATTTTGTCTGCTCTTTCACAATTCTCTGTTTTTCCTGCCTGTATAATTACAACATAGCAGCACACCAATCCAAACTTACACACTGTCTTGTCTGAGTGTAAACAGTCTGTCAGAAATTACATTTCTTGAGATCAAAGAGAACAGCATCTGCTCTTAATTACTGTTAATTCCTTTTGAAAATTGTACTTCTCGTTTTGCCATTTTCAGCTCTAACGGTTTTAAACTGCTTTCTGAAAAATAAAAATTACAATTTCCAGGCATAAATTTAATATTGTTTAGGAATGCTTGGGGTTTTGTGTAAAAATCCTAAAAGTCAGAAGGAAGATGAGGCTCTGCTTTCATACTTTCATACTCTGTGTTCATACTGAAATTCAAGATCAAGCAAGATTTTGCTCTTCACCTCTAGTGGAGGTTTCCACGCTCCCTGAGATGGCCTTAGGAAAACTCCCTAACAGTTTGGCAGCTAGACCATCCAGCCAAATTCCTTACCTGACACTGTCTCCAGAGCAAGATGCTGTAGGGATGTCACATTTGTCACTTTTATTTCCAATCCCATGTCTAGGAGCTGATCTGTTCTGCCTCTACTTGAAAGTTGCCCTGTGATGATTCTGAAGTGTATTTCTCAGGTAAATGAGAATCATTTCAGTTCCTTTCCAGGAATATGTAAAGTTATCATGACTTCACTCAATGCTTTCTGCTTGCACAGAAAGTACATACTTTTTCAGACCTGTCCAATACATATCTTTTCAGAATGAGGAGTCTTAAAAGTTCCTGAGGCTATTCCTGGTCCAAGTACCCAGTTCCTTATTCAGTACAGGAACCTCTCCTTCCCTCCTCAGGTACACACCAATCTAAACTATGATCAGTGCACCCTGCCTACATCAGATAAATTAAACACTGTCCTGTTTCAAACTTCCTATGCTAGAGTAAACTTGTAAGTTAGGCAAGCAGAGGTTGATCTACTCAAAGCAATACTTCGCACCACACAGAATTTAGGGCCATAGAAACACTTCAGAGGTAGTGACAGAAAATTGCCACTGGTCAGACATACATTCTCTTCTCCTGACAAACCCTTGCCACATTTTTATGCAATACTGATGCCTTGCCTGAGAGAAACATGAGAATTCTCCAGCTTGGCTGCCAATACCCCTAGGGAGACGGATCATGTTCTGCCCAGGGGTTCTGCCTAGCAAGAGAGGCAACCCTTAGCTGTGAAATGCTCCTGTGAGTTTTAAGGGACAGCGAGTTCTCTCTGAACAGCAGCACAAGCAAATTATTCTGTAGGATTTATCTGATTGGCTGAAGACCTGTCCTATGCAGGTGGATGGTCAGGCTGTGTGTCCAAAGCTCAAGACTCCCTCCTCAGAGAGAAGACAAGTTGGGCAGTGTTGTGGCTCAAGCCCATCCCTGAATCAGGACACAAACGTACTCAGTGCAGCTGAGTGCTGCCAAGGCCTGACTTTCTCCCACCTGTCACTGTGTCAGCCTTGACTTAAACACGGGGGCTTTTTTGCAATGGTTTCACTTTGTTAACCAAAGATTATTCCAGAAAGTGCATTAGCAGTAACCATTTAACACAAATATGTTGAGGCCTTCCATCAGGGAACATAATAAAAGTAATTGGCACTCACATAGCACTTTATCTTTTCAAAGGGCAGTAAACCCATTAAGTATTATTAAATGTATTTTATAGATAGAACACAGGGAGGTTAAGTGCCTCATCCAGGAGGAGGCAGGATTAGGACTGAGGTGTCTCAGCACACTCTGTCATCCTTTCAACCACAAAAATCTTTGAGTTGAAGACTCCTTGAGCCCAAGTGAAAGTTCTGTTTCCTTAGAAATCAGTAAAGGTAAAAAAACAGAAGCAACTGAACTATTCTCACAGAGAAAAAGGAAAAAAAGCTTTACAAAGTTAGATTTGGGGGAAAATTGTTTAGAATGTGAGCAGAAAAGCTGGATGCAGGGAAGTATGTAAGTATTAACTTTGATTGGTCTCACTAATTTAGGCAAAGTAACAACCAGTACAAACCAAATCTTAGGCTCAAGTTTTCCTAACCCAGTTAACAAGCAGTTTTAGAAGTTATTAAAATAAGAAAAAGTCTTGCTAATAATAATTATAACAACAACAACTACTGTGTAAGATTACTGTAAGTGAAGGCTGCCCACCAGTTCGCAAGTGAAAGCTTCTCCTGCTTGTATTGTAAAGCAAGAAGGGAGACGTACATATATTTTTTGTATAGAAAATAAGATCTTCAACTAATCAATAAAAATTGATGCTCGTCATTACACGGAAAATTCTTGCAGCACTACATAACAGTTATTTAAAGCATGTTAATGATAATTCCTTCCTGGACTATAATCCAGATGTCTGAGACTCAGGGTATGCCTTGACAACAGTAAGAGGTTACTTTATGGTTCTTTTACCACTGAGAGCTGTGCCATTTCTCAGGAAGTTCAGGCTTGCAAATAAAAGCCACAGAACACTGTCTGCTTATTGAGAAGGGAACAACAGCAGCTGTTCCCTGTGGTTTTGAGTGTAGGAACATCACATCAGCTGCATGTGAAGGCTTTTCTTTGAAGGTTGTCTGAATTTTTCCCTAGACAGGTGAAGAAAGATACTACACAAAATTTATTAGCTGCTGACTAAAATAGATGGCATGAGGTAATACATCTTTTATTTATTGTCTCTGCAACAGTTAGTTACATTATATTAAACTTATACCAGTACTCAGGCCAGTTGCAAGTAGTTTGGAGGGTTTTTTGGGGATTTGTTATTTTTGTAAGAGGTCACAGCTACACAAAATGTTTTCCATCAAAAGCAGATGCAGCTAAAACAATTTCTGGGGCTGGTTATGCATTCTTAACTGACTTTTATGAACTCAAAAGACAGACTCATAAATACAAGCTGTCCTCTCTACTTCATTCTTTCCCCTCCTCCCCTTCCCCACCCAACTAGGGCCGCCACACTGCTGGTCTCTTCTGCTGGTTTAATTGTTGAGACAACCAATGAAATAACCTGTCAAGAAGGAGGAGCACAAAGCGGCCAATGTGCAGTTAGGGAGCACCAACCACCCCAGGACACTTTGTGTAAAGCTGCCCTAAGACTTGAGGTCACATCCAGCATGACTTGGATTTTTTTGTCTGTTCAGTTGCATCCAAGACAGTATGAGGTTTTCAGCATTTGTCTGACCTCCTTACTAAAGTACCAGGCTGTGCTCCAATCACAACCTAAACCAAATGTAAGTGATGGTTTTGTGGCTGTCAAAAAAAATCTCTTGAGGCAAAAGGTCTCATTAAGCAATCACTTTTTGAGCAATCTCTTTAAGCAACCACAGTTTTCAAGTAAACATATAATCACTGAAGGGGCAAAAGGAAGCAGACTAAGTTAGACTCTTTCAGAGCTTTTTAAATGACCCCAGCATGCCCCTGCAACGTTTCAAATGGCGGTTTCAATACACAATTACTGGGGGTGAATTTTAAAAACCAAAGATCAAAGACTTGCCATTTGTTTTCCTGTTTTGCAGAATGCACCTACATGCTTTTACAACACCCTCTTACTACTTTTATCAGCATTCTAGTTGGCAAAGGCACTTTGGATGGGGCAGTGCCCTAATGGTGTCAGTGAGAGCAGGAGGCCAGGGAGTGGCTGACATGGAGCCCTCCTGGAGCTGACCTGGGCAGCATTGCATGCCTGGCCCTCACTGTGGCACCGGGAGACCGAGGTGGAGGGAGAGGCTCCGGAAAACCTCAGGGTGGATAAAAGCAATGCAGATATGTAACATGATCAAATGGTCGTAGGGGTGACAGGATAGGGATGGCAAGTGAACAAAACTAGGTTAAAGGGAGCCTGGGGACCTACTGTACCACAGGCACCTCATTTCCACTGCTCTGCACCTCATTTTTTCCACAAATGTTAGGGTGTAAAAATACCTTAATTGTTCCGTATTTTATCCTTTTTGTTCCTTTAATTATAAGAGCTATATGAAAAACTTAAAGGTCATCCTAACACAATCAAGACCATTTTTAAAAAGAGGTAAAATTAGATTTGCAAGATAAAACAACCAATGGCTAGCTTCAGCCATTCTTCTAAACTAACACTAGTTATCTAAACTGAAATTAAGGATTAACCCTATTCTTTCTGACTGTCCCTAAAATACTGGTTTTATACTATTATTTCCAAAAATTCTGTTTAAATCTTTAAGAATTCAAGTTTTGCTGTTTCAATTTATATTTCTATGCACGTCTGGAAAGTTTAGAAGTGTCACTTTTTAAATGTAACACTTTTTTTGACTGCAAAACTTTCACATGATGAAAGTGGGAGGGCTATGCTCTCCCCTTCTTCATTCATAAAATCTGGTGAACAAGACACTAAGCTTTTTTCTCCATAGTGTCTTTCACTACTGTGTTCACCACTGAACCCATTAGCATTCATTGCAGCAGCATCTGGAATTAGCAGAAAAGAGGATTATTTTGCAACCCAAGGAAAAGAGGGGCAAACTGTCAAGCTTGTAGTGAACTAGAACATTAAAACTGCTTCAAGACTACAAATAGAAATTACTCAGAACATGTGCTGTACCCAAGAAATGAGGTATAACTTCAGAGTTCATGGTCTGGTCACTCTTTATAGTCACTAGGATATAAAACTAGCTTGACTAATGCACCTGTATCCATTTTATTCCTTCAGATTTTTCACTTTGGAGTGTTATTTCTGTCCATTGCATTTGTATGTGAGTAATAGAATCTATATATATTTATATGTGTACTTTAGCATCCATCACATTGCCTGGTACCTACAACAAAACAGAAACACAGGCACATATAAATGAAACATCAAATGTTTGTTTTTCCTCCTATTCCTTTCACCCCTACATGACTGGTTTTGAACAGAACCCGATCTCTAAAAAATTGTCCAAGAAATTGTAAGGATACATCAAAGAGAAGAAAGACAGCAAAATTAATTGCAGCAATTTCCTTTAACCACTACAACAAGAAGACTATTTCAGCAGCTGTGTGGGAGTGTCATCATAAGGCAGAGCACAGGAATACTTTACAGGGAAAGCAAGACACTGGAATGCAGCTGGCAATTTGCATTAATCTTCTTGCCCAGGGATACCTAGTAAGTTATCAAGCAGCATGTTTCCACAAAACACATCATTGTCTTAAGCCCCTTTTCGTGCACTCTGCTACAATGGGTAACAAACCCAAGGCACCCTCAGGGAACGGTCACACATTTCATGGAGCAGGCTCAGGTGAGCACCCAAAATGCAGGTGTTGCACTTGGAGAAGAGTGCCCTTGGCTCAAGCTCCCATACTGCCTGCTGAGATACATGCTGAGGCAGTATCTAGGTGGTTGGAAGCACTCTGACAGAGCATCTTACCCTGGAAAGTGACAGGCTGACAAGTTTAAAAGTCTGGGTAACATGTCAGATTTCACAAAATGAAAACAAACAAAAGAGGCTGGTTTCTATCTGGAAACATGGCGACCTTGTCAGCGCCTCATCTTAGTTTTCAGCCCTCTACCAGGCACCTACTCAACATTGTTCCTGCTCAACACTGAAAAAGGTACCTAAACTTCTAGAAAATATAGGACTCTTTTCCCCAAAACTGTCTTCTTTTTATTTTAAACAAGTGTTTGAAATATTTGAAATTTTATTGAAGTCTACCCTTTCACATTGAAAAAAATTTCATTTCACCCAAAAAGGTTATTACCTAGCAGAAAATTTCAAAAAATTCATTTTGTATGAAGCAAGAAAGTTTCTTTTTTACTGCTTGTATCAGCCATGAAACAAAGAAACTAATTATTTACACAACTCTGATGGAGACATCTGGAAAAGCTTTGGAACAGCATACAAGCTCATCCAAAATGACTGGACCTATAAACTCAATTTGTCATCCTTTGACAGGACTGTAAAATTGCATGGAATCCCACTACATTAAAAATATCACTGTAATACCTTTTAATAAGTAAAATAGCAGAAATTATAGATTAGAAGAAAAATATGTAAGCTAAAATTCAGAAAGTTTTCCCTGGAATTATAATTTGATATTTTTTCTAACTTGTAAAAAAAGTGGTAGTTTTCATCTTTCTTATTTCAGAGATGTTTTGATTTATTTTATTTTTCTTTTTCCTTTCACATGCATATGAAATGCAAATTTGACAGACTCCTTATGGATGGGAATAAAACTTTGACTTGGATCAGGAAACAGAGCCACTTCACATGTTTCAGGCATAGTCTGGGAGACTATTTTATGAATAGCATCACCACACTGATCCTCAAAGCACAGTTTGGATCACACACAGAAGACATTTTCAGGCTGAAGGCTCCAATCCTCAGAGGCAGAGGAACTCTGTTTGGTGTAGGAGCCCCAAGGCAGCAAATATCACCTGAATGTTACTCAAATTATGTTGCCCACTTTTGATGATATCCAGAAAGTTGTGGGTTCCTGCTCACTCCTACAGCTCATAAATGTTTATATTCTCCCATGGCTACACCGCTGCCACAAGGAGAGTCACCAGGATGAGATGAAGTCCTGCAGTTACCACAACATAGACATAACTAAAATAGGTCACACAGAATGGATGCTGCACTGTGATGGTAAAAGACAAACCTCTAAATAACTGAAAAAGAGACAGAAAATATGAAGCAACAGTATGGTGAAAACTTGTCAAGATGACACAGCATTCTAACTTTCATTATCCTAAATATATTTATTACTGATCTGACAGGTTGAGAAAGCAATGAGGCAGTAAAATATGAAGATGACCGAAAACAATTTAACTTAATCGGAACAAATAAAACAGGAATTAGAGAGGTACTCAGAGAAGTGAGTCACCTCCTAACTGTTTGTACTAAGTTTGGAATCAACCTAAATTTTAAGCATTTTCAGGCTGAATTTTGCAGAGGTAGACACTCAAAATATGAACTGAGGAAGAGGGATGAACTTGGAAATTCAAAAAAAAGAGGAAAAAATCTTAATATTATTGTCTTACTCATACACAAAAAAACGGTAATTACAAGTGTAAAATAAAGCATCTACAAATGCATTTAAATATAGTCCTACTCTGATTAAACATCAAGTATTAGGAAGCTGCTCAGAAACTGGGAAACCAAGAGACTCTGAGGGTCCAAGAGGCTGGCAACTTGTTAAGAAGGGGGAAACAGCTCATCAACATTATACTGAACTACTTCTGACATCCCATTAGTGAATAATTTCACTTTTCCATCCACATGAAATCAGCATTTACCAATTACTCCACATTATTTGTAAATAAAATAACTCATGGAAAGCTTGTAACAGTTATTCACTGTCAGCTGAAGAAAAGCAGATTCATCAGCCTGCAGTGATGGATTTTTACCAAAACCTCTCAGAAACCCTATTACTGATAAATAAGGTACAAAAAAGCTCATCTGGAGTCTAAAGAAAAGAGCACTATGGTGGCACTCTCTGCTGAAATAAGGCAGTAAAGGAAATTTATGCTGCCTGGCACTATCTCATTCAAGTGTTCCAAAGTGTGTCTGTTTGAATGCTTGATTAGAAGTGTCCCCTTAAAAAAGACCAACTGAAAAACAAACAACTATAAAAGGCCAAAAAACAACCAAACCAAAAGAAAAAAAAATGAAAACAAACAAAAAACAAAACAAAAAAAAAACAGAATAAAAAACCTTAAAAAACTTAAAGTAGCATGCAAAAATTCTGCAAACTGTAAGCCACATTTTTTTTGAGAAGAGAGGCATATTGGCAAGACATAAAACAGGAGCATAATGAACAGTATAAAAGAAATAGCAGATTTAATAATTCATATTTAGCCGTAGGCCAAGAATTTTCTCATTGGAAGGTGGGGGAATGGCGGGGGGGTATTGTTTGACAACAGGGATATTTAGTGTGCTTCATTGCTTTCCCAGGCAGCAGATAAAATCCTGAGACAGCAGTTTAGGAATGTGGCACATTTTAAGAGAGTTCTACATAACTGACACAAGGAGGCATTGGCACAGTCAGTGCTTTCCTGTGGTAAAGCAATGTTCTTCCCAAAAGGTTCAGTATAAAGGAACATAGCCCTACATCTTTACCTGGGGGAAAAAAGGGCATTTGGTATTCATATTGGAGCCAATGATCCTCCATAACCATGCTTATATGAACACCAAGTGGGGAAAAAATGAAGTCACGAGTTGATAATTGTGCTGGATTTTCATGGGCAGCTCTTCTGTGTCAGCTGAGAACCACTCCATGTACACTAGTTTTAAAATGTGTGAGATGTTAACCAGTTAATACCAGTGTTTAATTCCATCATCATTAAATAAAGTACACTAGAGCTTTCCTTTTCCACAGACATTGCAAAATCCCACCCTGCAGAAGACTGAGTCAACTGCTGATTCCAAAATGCTGCCACATGCTCCTGTCACTTCAGGTCACTATTTACTAGCTGTACAGCGCAAACTTGGCCCAAAGAACTTCCAGAAGAATTTATTGCTTTCCTGGAAAAGAAAGACAGAACAACTTTCAAAAAATATGCACTAGAATTGGCAGCCAACCAGACAGTCTTTGCCTCCTGGGAAGTAAAGAATCTTGTACCCCAGGGATGGAAGCCAGCTAAAGACCCTCTATGAACAAGGATGCATCTTGAGTGAGGGGGTGCTACATCTCACCCATGAGTCTCCAACCCCTCACAGCTATGGCACAGCAGTACAGTTTGTGTTGCGGGTTAAGGAGGAACATGCAAAGTAGGAGCTAAACATCTTAAGCAAAGAGGATAAAGACGGTAAATGGTGCCAGAAACTAGAAGATTCTTGCCCTTTGTACAGGAGATAGAAAAAGACCTCTCTGCATAAAAATAAAGGGAAATTAATTTAGAAGAAGTCTTGCTCTAGAGCTGCACCTTGTCATTGGCAGTATAGACTACATGAATTTTCCTTTCTAGAATTATCACATTAATACTTGCCTATTCATTCCTGGTATACTCTCACCCCCACATTTCAATTGCCTCAACTATTTTGCCATGAACTGGACTGGGGAACAAGTTATTGGCAACCAAAAACACATACCCAAAAGACTGATTTTTAACCCAGATAAATCTTGCACAGTGCTTGCACACTTCCAAGACAGGGAGAAGCAGAAAGGTAGGAACTGTTCTAGCCAGTACTGCGACTGGACAAAATACTTGTGAAATTACAATCTCACTAAATACATCCTACAAATGTATGAGATACTCATAAGAAATACTACCTTTGTAGCAATCAAAGGAGATTTCTCAAATAGGTCAGACATTCAATACTAATATAATAGTTGATATTATATGGCAAAATTGCAACTTTACCTCTATTCCAGTCAGGTTTTTTTTATTACAATGAACACGCCCAGTTAGAAACTGTTCAGGGTTTTCGTAAACACCTGGCTCTCATGCCAGCAGCCTGTATAGCCACTTCTCTATTTGCAGCCATGTTTCCTGAGGGACAGCAGCTGTTGCAGGAGATGCTTCATTAGACTATTGATAAGAGTTCATATTCTCTAGGAACATTTAATTAGCCTACTCTACCACTTTCCCTATCTTTGAGAATTGAAGTAAAATTAGATTTCTTGCATTTTGGTTTTCCAAATCAATTTAAACACTCCAGAATGTAATTTCACATGGAACACATTTAGCCTATAAAGCAAGATTTTGAATGGTACTTTTGCCCTCATCTGTATATTAACCTTGATTCTGGATCTTAAGACTTCCTACTGGATTTGGCTCCAAACCAAAAATCTCACGCTGCAGAGACAAAAATCAGTGAAAAGTCTGCCATGCATTTTCTTTTTCTGAGAATACCACAAGGAATACCAGATACCTGTGAGAATCACTGGGTACCTCTGACAGCCTGAGCAGTGCCCCTCTCTGGTGGGCAAAGAAACCAGACATGGAATCAAAGTCAAGATCTTGATTCCTCCCTTCTGTTTCCAGGACTCCTCAAGAGGCCTAAAAAGCTTTAGGTCTAGACCCAGAGTCTAAGCACAGTGATAAATATTTCACCTCTATCTCCCTGCTCCAGGACTGTGGCAGATAGTGATATTTCTTACAAGGAACAGAACTTTACATACAGAACAGAAGGCAATAGCTCCTTATGGACATGCTCAGCTGAGCACAGACTCCTGGAGGAACAAGGCAATCATAGATTTCTCATCTCCCGTTCCACTGTGGGATATTCTTTAACTTGCTTTCACTAGTTTAAATTCACAGCAGTCCATAACTAGCACGCAGACAAAACAACATACTCTTTACACACATAGTTCATTTCCCGGAGAGATAATCCAAGGAAACAAATGAGCCCGTAACAGATGTGTCATATAATGCACCACTGCAGCAATACAGACAGGGTAAGAGCCCATCCAGAAGTCATCTGCAATAAATCTTCCCTAATTACTTCTATGTAACTTAAAAAGTCCTATATGTCTAACACGAGATTTTAGCGAATGACTCACTTGAACAGAAAACTCCTATAAATGATATTAAAATAATCTCTAAACTGGAATCACAGCTGATTGTGCTCAGAGATGTAGTACTAGAGGGAACCTAAAAGAATTAGGCTGAAGTTGTTAAACATGAAGTTAAAAGGGCCAATTTGTGTGAATTATGTGAACAAGAAACAATGGATATGTGCACATGCACATACATATCGCATCAGTGCTTTCCAACAATTGCATATTCTTTTTGTAAATTATTTTAAGAAATAAATAAATCAGGAGGGATCATTACTTACTATTTACTTAGAGTAGAATTAATGAGTGTTTCTTGGAAAGCTCCAGGGTTCAGCATAGCTGAAGACTCTAATACAGATATGTTCATCCAAGAGTGTAAATTATTTATCAGCTAAAGAAAAATACCAGGAAATCTTTTTATAAAAGGATCATATCTTTTACAAATAAAATATTACAGTTTAAGTATTTAATTTCCTAAACTTTTGGCTAAAAAATATGAAGATTATTACTGTGGATGCTCATTTTTGCCTCTTAATTTGCCAAGACCAATAGAATTTCATCTTCAGATACTTACTATCAATTGAACTTGTATACTGTTGAATGTCCAATGAACTCTGATCTATAAGTAGATCTTTCATATTAAAAGAATGTCACTCCTTCTTACTGTTTGGTGTAATTCTGTCAATATATATCAAACAGGTAAATGAGATCTCTCATAGTTAGGTAACTTTTGATTATGAAAGGTATTTTTTGAGGCAGCTTGTTGGGAAGCTCTAAAATTAAATGCTTTGAAATTCAAATATTTCTTACTCTGAAAAGGCCTGAATAGGATCAGCCTTGTAATAGCACTGTGGGTCTTGATTTTAAAACCAGTATGCACAGATGGAACTATGACTCTATAACATGTGGAGTAGCAATCTTAAAAAATTTTTTTGGCTATGCACTTGCATAGCGGCATCAGCAGCTGATGTACTCTTCAGAATCTCTCTCTTCTTCTGGACAACAAAATACAATCTGGAAAGCTACAGAATTAGCTTTAGGGGTTTGCAAAAAAACTGCTAAAAATAAACATAAAAATACAAAATGCTGCAAGATAAGTATTAGAAAACTCTCAAGGATATATTTCTTAGCTCACTTGAAGGTTCTGTGAAGAAATACTCTAAATGCTTCTCTAAAGAAATATTCTAAGTGGTTCTCTCACTACTTTTCCTTTCCTAACTCTGTTTCCCTTGACTGAAATTTTATACAAATGCAATGATACAGTTTGAACACATTCTTTTAATGCCTACTGCCAGGAAACTCCTGGGGAAAGAGTGGGACATAAAGCTTGAACACTACGGCTTGGAAGATGAAATGGGAAAGAATTGTGAGCAAATCATATCCCAAGGCTCTTCCTGTGGTCATGGGAGCAGGCAACAATCAGACTCATCCCCTTGGAAGAGCCCCTGAGCAAATTACTGCCTTCAGCAGGAACCCTAGCAATAAGTAAGAAGCCCAGTATTGAGCTGTTGAATTTACTGTTGGCTCATCTGACTGATTCACAGCATCGTTCTCCTCTGGTCCTCTTGCCTGTGTTCTTTACTTTTTCTCACAGTTGGAGTCTCCTTGTTGTGGGACAGCTTGTCCTGATGTATTTCTCTCCCCTTCTATATCTCTAACTCCAGGGACTCCCTAGAGTTTGAAAACTATTGCATTAGGGTACCTCTCAAATTTCCAGTATCAGAATTTCAATTCAGACCTTGATACTTTTTTCTTCTGCAATAATTTTCTTCCAGTCTTTAGCTAGCAAAACCATAGCCTGTATTTTTGTTTTGTTTTGTATTGTTTATGTTCCTTTAGAAGCACTTCTGCTGAATGGCTCCTTCTCAGCTTTAGCTTTTTCCTGTCTGACACAAGATTCCGGTGCATATAACATCTCCCTGTCCTTTAGAATCAGCACCTCCACCCTATCTCTCATCAGCAAACTATTGTGTCACATTGCCTCATTCTTTTCTGCCATTAGAAGTTCTGTGCAGGAGGAAATATACCTCATCTTTTTTTTTAAAAGCACTACAAGACAATTTAATTTAAAAAGGTACTTGTAAGAGAGGGGTTTTCTCATACAACACCCAGAAGCTGGAGGAGGAGGATGGAAAGGAATGCTTTTATAGTTTTACAAATATAGACAAGAAAAATTGAAGATGTTTCTCTGACTAAGAAAACACAGGGATGGAAAGCTTTAATTTCATATTCAATTATTTTAATTCTGCTGCCCTTCATAATCATTCTATTGAATGATAGGTCTCAATCTGATGTTCAAATTCAAATCTGTTCAAACCTGGTGTTTACTCTATTCCACTATAATGTTTGATACTTATCTCTTACATTCACGGTAATTAACTGAAACTTCACACAAATTAAATTAGCAAAAAGCAGCCATAAAGTAAGATCCAAATGCCTATTTTCCTTTCTCTTGTGCTTACAGATTTTCTTCCTCTGTTTTTCATCTAAGAAGCAGGGGAGCAGAGACTATCACTTCAACAGATTAAAGAGATAAGCAAAGGGGTGGGGTTTTAATAACATTTTAGAAATCTCCACAGCAAGACTTTTAGGCAAAGGAGAAGAGACTGTAAACCAATTATTTTGAAAGGGTTATTACAAATTACAGGAATTACAAGTCATTCCTTTTTAAAAATAAGTGCAAGTTATTGGCAGGAGGAAGCTCTATAAACTTTCCTGCACCTAAAGGGTTATAAACAGATACCACTCTCATCTAAGACGTCTTTCCTTCCACTGCAAGCTGACTAATTTTTTTTTCAAGGTTTGGTGCCACTAAAACGCAGTGGCTATTGGCCTCTTTACGCACTGTTCCTAATTTAACGGAGCAGTTTAGGTGGTTGAATAGGAAAACAATATCTTAAGAAAATAGCAGCCTCTGTGGCTTTGAAATAAAGAAAAAAAAAAAACCCAGTGCCAAAATGTTTATCTCCTCGGTTCATGAAGCCATAAAATAAGTACAGCACCGTGAATCATCTCAAAACTTCAAAGCCTGTATGCCCAGTGTACCATTTTAGGGCTATTAAGTTGTACAGCTACTGTACTTGTAGTAAATAGTTACACAAGATTGTAGCAGCACTGCCAAAGATTTCACCCTTGCAACAAAATTTCCTTAAAGCTACACTCTTTACCATGAGTTTACTGCAAAATGTCTCTTACAATCTCAAGAGATTCTGCACCAAAAACGTGTAGTTGATAACATTGAAAATGCCAGCTTCATTTAGAGAATACAGTACTCCACAGATGACATTAAACTAAATACACAGTAAGTGAATAATGAAATAAAATAAGTTAATTCCTTTGACATAAGAGCATTTCTGTAGAAAAGCAGAGTAATGATTTTGCTCATTTTATCAAAGACCATTCTGAAGGTGGGACTATATCCCCAAGATGTTATGTAAGTCAAGAACATAAGAAGGCATATCCATCAGAAATATGTGGTTCAGAAATAAACATTCATCTACACTGATACCTTGCCTACATGTGATTTTTAGTGATTTGTCCCAATTAAATGGTAAAAGGCTCAATTTACATGTAAAGTCTAGCCCACTACAATCTGTTGGCACCCACCTCATGTGCAGCTGTCAGCTATTCCAGCTGGCTGGGGTAATCCAAAGGCACCTTACAGAGGCCACCTGGGAGGACTGCAGCCTAAATCCCCATTAGGCCATGTAAAGAGTAAGGCATCCTGAACTTTTTGTTTATATCATAGGACACTGCACAAGATTTCTGTTCATTTAATCCAGCAAACCCAGTTGTATTAGTGGCCAAGGTTTCAAAAAAAAAATTAAAACAACCTTTTATGTACTTGGCATATTATGAATTGCATTGTCATAGGGGAACTTGGTTCTGACCTCAGATAAAAATCATTTTATATTTATTTTTTGAGGTTATGCATAAGAAGCTGCCACAAGTTCTCTTTTCCCTAGAAACTGGTCAACACCACCAAGTTTGCTGAGCCTGTTTGAGCAAGTTTGAACTGATGCTGAATTAGTTGTGATAAAGATTGAGATCAGTTCTGACCTTCCCAATCAGGGTATGTCTGCAAAGATACTCATTTTGAAGATTTTCCTCAGCATGTCTTTATAATAGATCTCTTCCTACATTATTTTACACAGTCTTTCACAAATTTCGTTTTGTTACTCCATTTTATAGAACAGTTTCACTTTTATCCAATACATCTACTTAGCTGTTTCTTCTTCCATGCCTACCTATTTATATCATCAGAAGGACTGACTGACCAAAAACTATCCTTTAAAGCCTATACAGCAAATTAAACTCCAAAAATGGCCCTGAAAGTCTTTACACCTGGGATGGGGCAACCCTGGATGTACAGACAGACTGGGGAATGAGAAGCTGGAGAGCTGAGCCATAGAAAGGGACCTGGGGGTCCCAGTGGATGGCAAGTTGAACATGAGTCAGCAGTGCCCTGGCAGCCAGGAGGGCCAACCCTGTCCTGGGGACATCAGGCACAGCATCACCAGCTGGGAAAGGGAGGGGATTGTCCTGCTGTGCTCTGCACTGGGTCAGCCTCACCTTGAGTCCTTTTGAGGGGGCAGTTTAGAGTACCAGACAATAAAACATTAAGCCAGAGAGAGCATCAAAAGAGGGGCAATGAAGATGGTGAAGGGTTTTGGGGAAAGCTCTACGAGAAGCACCATAGGTCACTGGGTCTGTTTAGTGTGGAGGGGAGACCTCACTGCAGTCCACAACTTCTTGAGGCCAGAGGAGGGGCAGACACTGATCTCTCTCTGTGGTGACAGGGCCTCAGGGAATGGTCTGAAATTATGTCAGGGGAGGTTTAGCTTGGTATGAGAAAAAGATCCTTCACCCACAGGGTGGCTGGGCACTGGAACAGGCTCCCCAGGGAAGTGGTCACTGCACCAGCCTGGAAGAGTTCAACAGGCATTTGGACAATGCCCTCAAGGCACATGGTGTGACTCTTGGGGATGATCCTGTGCAGGACCAGAACTTGGACCCAATGGTCCTTGTGGGTCCCTTCCAACACGGTATATCCTGTGATTCTGTGATCACTATGTAATATGGTTTCAACTCAGCCACTCCTTGCTTTCCTACATCCTGAATGCAGGTAAATTACCTCGCACAATGTTTCCAAGGCTGAAAAGGTGTGCATAGGAGAAGCTGTTTCCTGCAACTGCTTTTTTTCTATTGCTGAAAAGGATACTCACTTATTAGGAAAAAATATATATTCTTACCCTTGATTCTGAAGCTTGAAACCCTAGTAAATTACCTGAAGAAATAACTGGGTGGATTTCCACAATGCTGCTGCACCAAATACTTAACAGAGAAAAGTTAGTTTCTGGGTTTATGTCCAACATATACAAAAATCCTCTTTGATTAAGCTGTGTTGTGTAATTCCTAGTAATAATGGAGTATCCAGTGGCAGCATACTGTGGGGGTGAAAATACAATTTATATTGTCAGACACATTTCCATTAATGTATGTGTATTCCAATATATTCCAGCAGGAAACTTTGGCAAGCAAAGACACGGTCTTTGAAAGGTGATCAGTACTTCTAAAATTCAATATCAGCAACTAGGTACACCCAATGTTACCTAAGGCTGAATAAAAGATTAAAAATATATATATTTAAGCACCTAGATCAAAATTTCTTACTCTCAGAGGCCCCAGTAGTAGAGGCAGGAAAACAATTAGGCCTCAATTCTTTTAAATCAACTTTCTAATGCACTTTAATTTCTGCTTTTGTTCATGCATACTGTTCTCCAGGGTACAACATCAAGAACCAGCTAGGTGTCCAGCACATTCAGAATCCCCAAACTCTTTTTTTTTCTCTGTCCTGCTTTATAATTATGTCCTTTGGTATAATTGTACAGTGCCTAACAGATCAAATCATGACTGGGAAAGGATTTTTGTTTTTTAATTCTAGCCAAAGTTCAACAGTTCTATATAAAATCTCACCTACTGGAGTACTTATTAATGGATATACATGGTCAAGCCATGGGGCTTGGTTTCTGCTTAGGAGCTATTTTGACAATTAATGTTAATTTAAATGTAAAATACATTGGATATACACAAACAGTTGATAACCTTATACATTTGATTTTCTGGTGTCAGAGGCATTCTTAATATTTGAAGTATATGTCTGGTAAATCAGGCAATTTTTTTTATCATTGCCAGTTGTACTCATCTTGTGACAGGCAGTTCTAGAGAGATTTCTAAATAAAAAACAGATCTGGGTTCTCTGACAATGTTACTTCATTTCTAAACAGATTTCTATTAATTACACTCTCAAAATCAAAAGTCATGGAAACCAAATGTTTCCAGTCAAACAATATAATGAATTTAGATTGTGGTATATTCATGTTGAATGTAAATTAATTTATTTTAACAGTCTCAGACTAATTATGTCTCTAAAAATCCATAGAAAGATAATTTGAATTTATCTGTTTTGATTGTGAATGGCTTTAAAACTATGTACATAGGTTCATTTTTCAAAAGCATTTTTGTAAAGGCATGATGCAGAACATACCTAAATTAAGAGCAGAACTGCCCTTGACTGGAACAGACTGTAGATCAGGCTTCAACCACTGTGACTTTGTTAAGAATAAAATTCTCGAGTGATTTCTTATAAGATACGATGAGAAATGAAACACACACAGGTTCTCATTGATCATAGCTGCAGCCCACAAAGTGACATGTGAAAAGTGGCTGAAAAGGAACCCTTAAGGACTGGAAAAGACATGGTTACTGATTTACCAGGAACAGTCTTGCCAAGTTTAAACGAAGGAAAACAGAAAAATGGCATAACGTGTGTGTAATTCTTTTGAGGTAATGCACTATGTGAGTGAGAGCTGTATTAGTCATCTCTAGCATCCCTTCCTAAAGCAGCAACATCATTTTAATTAAATAAATGGCAACAGTAAAAACTTAAAAGATTGGAATATCAGTGAACTATGAAGTATAAATTACCACGTACACCAGTATTTTTACCAAGCTAAAACTATGACATGTTAAATAAATGTCTTACAAAATTTTAAATCTTAATTTATGAAGAGTATTTGTGTAGACTGAAACTTTGAAAGGTGATTAACTACAAAACTACTCTCTCATTGCATTCAAATTGATTATTTGAACTACATGAATGAATATATAACATACAGTCAACCAAAAATGTTACGTATTTCCCATAATTCTGTAATTCCTTTTGGGAAAAGAGGGTATTGTGGTGCAACAGAAAAAAAATCATACTAAAACTCTTATTTTGGATTTGTTTTTCAAAACCAAAATACATGAAAGATCTGTAATTCACAGTTAAAACTATAACCTGGCAATTAAATAAATCATAGTAATACTACTTCAGTAGTGATACTGAATTTATGACTTACATTACATATATGAGAGTAACCCTTTTCTAAAGGGATCAAATACTTAACATAATTTAATGAGATGAAATTGACTAGATTAGACCAATAATCTCTTTTAACCTTCAATTTTGCTGAGTTTTGTATGGAAAAAAAAAAGGATTTGCAAACAAAAAACTGCCCAGCATTCTAGAGTGGGGAAAACACTTTCTCTTGAATAAATCTTTCCTCAAGATTCACTTACATTGCACTACAGCATTTTATTGACCAATATAACAGAAACTTTGTTTAATGTTATAAATTTTGTTAATGTATTTATACTTAAATGAACAATTTGAATTAAATAAGAATGGGTAGTCAGAAAACCAGTACGTGGGTTTTTTGGTTTTTTTTTGGGTTGTGATCTACAGGTTCTATAGTTGACTAGGGCTTTTTTTTTTCCTTACCTGGAACTCTCTTGGCCCAGTTGATCATGTGCACTAATTCTCTGTCTGCAAGGTTGGTCAACAGGGTCATCATAGAAGCTTCATTGAATGGTCTGTTTGGGTCATATTCAGAATAAACTAGGGGTGGCTCAGCTTCCAGCAAGGCACTGACCATCTGTTCTGCCGTCAGGGACAGGGCTGGGCTGTTCTTCTTGTTATGTTTAACCACCAGTGGACTTGTCCAAAGGGTGGGACCTCGCAGCTCTGTTGAAGAAGCCTCCCCATTCCTGGAATCCTGCTCCTCTCTTTGGCGTTTTTGTTTCATCACTCGCCCACCTCTGCGGTCTTTCCGGATTCCTAGGGACACACAAGAATATAATGAACTCCTTTCCTTGAACCTAAGTGTTACGTACACTTGGCTTCAGTCAGCAGCAGATGCTTTTGATAGAACCAGTCAGCACTGACTCTTGATTTATCTTCTGAAAACTTCTTCGGGAATCTAACACCAGTAGTTGGACAGAAGAACTATTTTTAAAAGTACAGTGTCAGGAATAGTGCACTTCTCCCCTAAAGTTCAGATCCACTGGGCTCACAGAGAACTCTAGACTAGTGACACTGTACATCTGCCTTAGCCCTACAAAAGGAAGTTGGTTATTGGGAATAAATAAATATTTCTTTATAGCCCAAAACTTCAAAGTATGTCTCAACCTCCAGCACACCATTGTTCTATAAATTATCAGTGATAAATTAATGATGTTGGTGGTCAGATGGATCACAGAAGTAGCTCTCAAAAACTATCTAAAATGTTTTGCTTAAGGTCACCAATTATTTTAATTAAATATCATCCTATTACTGAGCCTGTGATCTTCATAATTACATAAAAACACTCAAGAAAGTTCCCATTATAAGACGAGCTTATACAGCAATAAAGAATGCCATTTAAGTAGATAAACATAAGTACAAAAAGGAGAGATAATTGCAACCTCAGATTCTAATGTGGGAGAGCTACTGTCAAAAGGCTGAAATAACCACAACAGAAACCATCATTGTCATTACTGCACATTTCTGCAATGTGCTTTGCACTGACTGACCCTGAACCCTGGGATATTATCAAGTCAGCCATACCAATTCAAACAACATAAGACTTTTACAGTGGAACAAAATCTCCCTTTGTGGAAAGGTTACAAGCAAAATATAATGATAAAGGCCACGTGGACTCCAGCCATAAAGGGAAGGTTAAGTCTGGCTCTAAGCGGAGGAGTTACAGGCCTTTTGAGACTGAGTCAAAAACTTAAATCCATCATCAAGTGGAGGCAAGGGAGGACAACCAAGTAATAAGGAAAGCACACAAGGAATTGAGACATGAGGAGAAGACAGTTTATGACACAGTTTATTCTGGAGTTCTCATGCAATATGAAAAAGCAGCCCAAGTCCCAGCTTGAAAAGCAAAATTAGTATCTACAGAGAATTAAGATGTAAACCATTCAAGAAATAGGGAAGAGAAAATATTTAAAACAAGACCAAAACAAAACCAAACATTTGCAAGCAATCAGTACAGATCTTTCTAATGGTTGGGGAAAGGGAAACACAACCTTTGCTCAGCTTTCTTCATAGCACAAAATTTTAAACCTTTAGAACCCCAGTCTTTGTTGGCAGCATTTTCACCTCATGTACAACTTGCTTTCATTAACATGTTGGATCACATCAGCAGGTGTCCTTTCCAGCCTCAAAGAAACAGGGAGAATCTTTAAATCTCTTTTCCTCTTTCTTCAACTACAATACTGAATTAGTATTTTAAGATTAGGTGTTTTATGTTTAATTCCTTCAAAACCTAGTGGGCTTTGTGATTCTATTCCATTAATCTATTCAGATAAAGGGAGTTCAATAAATCTTTCATCACTCCTATTACTTAACCTGTCTACATTTTCCCATTCACTAAACTCTTTCTAAGCCAAAATTCTCAAGTGCGTTGTTGTTCCCATTTTTCATTCAGCAGTATCCATCTTTCCTACCATTAAAGTGTTTCTGTTAAGGAGAGTTGGGGAGATTCTTGCTGTTCAGAAAACACAAGACTTATTCTGGCAAAATGTCATTGTAGAGATATTCTCATTGCTAACTTCCTTGCAATACTCATTAGCAGGCAGGCTCTATCTGTAACAGACGTTGTATGCTTTGTAACAATGTGATGTTTTTGAGTGAAAATTGCCCTGTGAAACATGTAGATATAACCATGTGAACAAGCTCACATGGTTCACAGAAACTAAAGCATTTGTTAATGTTGTCACATTCCAAATTTTACGGCTGCTCATCTAGAAATTTTCTTTCAAGGAGAAAGCATCCTTGGGATCTGCGGTGTTCAACATACTCATAAATAGATAGGCTGACATAATTCATAAACAAGAAGCTGAGGTTAGAAAAATACTATAAAAACATCAGATAAGTTTAGAAAGTAAATAGAAGGCTAGAAATTACTAGGAAAGGAAGGGAGGACAGAACAACTTCATAAATCACAGAGTTTATTATCGTGAGGCACACTACAGTGAACACTGCATGTAGTTCTGTTCTTCCCAAATTAAAAAGGGATATAAAAGAAATGAAATAGGCATAAGAGAAAACCAGATAGGATGATTTGAAATGTGAAACAACTTTGGTGTAAGAAATATCTAAATTGACTATATCTGCTTCCAGACACAAGACTACAAAATTAGGAATAGCAAAAAAATGCGTAAGGTACAAAACACTAAAGCTTCTCTGCTAATGCAAGAAGGTTTCAAATGAAAATACCCCATGCAAGGTTCAGGACAGACAAGAAGAGGTTCTCTTTCACACCATGCAGAAACAAAACTGACAGTGTGAATAAATTACAAGGTGGCATAGTAAGAAAGCTGTAGGCCAAATGTGATAGAGAACAGAATCCATTAAAGATTAATAAATGTAAGTAGGGCAACTTTAGCATAAAGTCTCCATCACATAGATTACTAGAAGACCAGAGTTTTTTTGGGTTTGCTTTCTACTTAGTCCAGGCCTACCTTCTTAAGAAAAACAAGGATGTGATGAGGATTTTACATAACACAGGAAAGGTGGCAAATGAAAGCATATTTAGCTGTTTACAAATAAACCAGATGTCAGATAAGAACAATAGTTTTATTTTTAATTCATCTGAAAACCTACCACTGGCTTTTCTTCACCTTAGAACAAAAAAGTGGTGCATTAAGGAAAGCTGGACATAACCAGTTTGGAGGAGATGCCCCACACAAATTTATTTTTTTGCATTTTTATTTAGGGATTTTTTTAAAGATCAACAAACCGACCAATAGCAGCAATTTTACTACTGGATTTTGTAGAGACTAAATCTGAAAAAAAGTCAGTAAGAGTATGCATTCCTTCTGTATCACATCACCAGCTTTTATGGTCACAGATAAAAAGGTCTCTGAATCTGTATAAGTATCATATTCATCAGAGATTTACAGAACTTTCTACTAACTCTTTACCTGACCCCTAGATGGACAAGCAACACACTTATTCATTTTCTTGGACTAAATAGGAATGAGTCTCTCTCTGAAAAATGCAAGTGCTCCCAAATCACCTTCAACTTAATTAAATTCTATCTCTGTTAAAAAGGGATTATAGCGATGCACAGTCACTAAGTCCAAAAAAGGCAACTCTATCAAACTACAGTTTCCTTGCCAAAAGTGCAATGATTCTGTAAGGGTTTTTCAAATATAGGAATGCATCAATTTTGATTTGACAGTTCAGCCAATAAAGGGACCTTAATTGTCAAGTGTTGTGAAAAACAATATACTAGCAAAAATTGAAGTAGTATGCATCTTGTAAGAGCTCTAAAACAATTTCCACTTGAGTTTTAAAGCTGCAAGTGCCAAGATCTTCAAAGGCAATTTTATAAAACTTCGTATGTAAATTCAGTCAAATTTTTAGACATGGAGACAGGTTTCAAAACTGCTAAGTAATTATATAATCAAATCATTAGAGCCTGATCAGCAATAAAATTGCATATGGACAATAAAATTGCATATGACACTCCCATTGCAGGGGAGTTGGAACTAGATGATCTTTAACATCCTTTCCAGCTCAAGATTCTTTGAGTCTACACTTGTGAAAGAAATGTTAACCTTATGAAATACTTCACTAGTGTTTTCCCACATATCATTAAAAGAAAACAAAAAATAAATTCCAGATTGTTAAAACGAAAATCTGAAATTAAAAATGCATTGAATGAGCATTGAATCTCAGCCATGCAACAGTCATTTTTCCCTGCTTACTGCTAATAACAAAGCTCCACCTTTATACCTTCAGTATTATATAAAATGTTCAAGAGTGTTTAGAGGAAGAAAAGGAGGAGACCAATTAGGATAGAATTTGCTTGGCTGTGTGTGAACTACAAAATAATGCATTTTAGATTTGAAGACAGAAGTATAATCTCAAATTCTATTCAATTTAAATATATTCCCTGTGAACTGGTTTGTATAATATTTTTCAATTTCTTTCTTTTTAGATATTTGGTCGATCAACAGTTTGTAGCCACACTTTTTTTTGTTTGTTTGATTGATTTGGTTTTTTCTTTTTTCTTTTTTTTCTTTTAATTTAAGAGGACAACAAAAAGATGGATCTCTGATTGGATTTGGAAAGAGTGATGGGTAAATAGTTTACCAGCTAACTTCCCAGCCTGGAACAACCTTTGAACTTGAGGCTCTTTGTCCACACTTCTGCTCCTTGTCAGCAGACCCCAGAGGAGAGACATTTGACACTTCTATATACACACACAGCCTTGTACCATTAACAGCCTATAATTTTGTCAGTTTGTCAAGAGAGGGTTTCTAATGTGCTTGGAAACACCTTCTCTTTTAAACAATGTTGTTGCTCCTCAAGACCAAACTACCTCATGGGCATCGTTTTGAAAGATGCCAGAGAGAAACAATCTCTGTTTTAGTGAGAAAGAATCCCTAGTGGTTTGTTAAACAAACCCTGCCTGGCAAGAAAAGCAAAATGTATGTGGTAAATAAAAGATATTATAAAGAAGGAGGCATCTGTCAGAGAGAGAGAGAGTCAATTGCCATGCTGATCATCAGAGTGTTAAGGGAGAATGCACAGAACAGGCCATGGCAGAGATGCCACACAAATCCTTTACACCAGTGTTCACAAAGGAAGAAACCAGATTTTCCTACAACATAAACTGAGGTTGGGGTTGAAGAGGCCAGAAGCTCGAAAGCCTCTCTTCAAATGCCCAAGTATGGGAAGGATTTACTAACCTATTGGGGGAAGACCTCTGGGGCTCAGTCCAGCTCACCTTGGTGTCATTGCCACCATTAGCAAAAGTGAGGGACTGAAGAAGTAAAACAGTGTGAACAAGCCAACAGTTCCCTTACAGACACAAACCTGAGTGTCCAAGCACAACTGGCTTTAGAGTCCAAAGGGTAAATGCAAGTAGGGCAGCTGGCTCCTAAAGACCTCTTATGGCAACTTCACTTTGCAGATGGGCCTCATTAGGCTGAATTCAATAGCTTCATAATGCTCCATTGGAAATAAAACAGAATTCTACAGCTTCCTTTAAAACATAAGGTCACTGTAGCTGCTGTACATAAGTAGAAGTCAATAATATAATTTCATTTTTGATAGATTTATAACAGACAGAGATTGCTGAAGCTATAACTGCAGTGTAGGCTCTAATACTGTAATGTATCTCAGCATGATGGTACTTCCAAGTTGATTTTAAAGACCTCAGATTTTGGGAACTTCTCTGCTTGAATCTCTCTTCATAAATGTATTATTTGGTCACAGAAAAGTAACACCACTTTCCAAATTCAAATTCTATAGCCTAATAAATACCTCTTTAGAACATGATTCAGACCATCAGCCCCTTTTTTCATTCCCATTTCTCTTCCAGAAAATGAAACAGCAATGTAAATTGTGCTGAAAACCCAGGTGGGTTGACAATTAGTTTAAATGAGAAACATTGTCTGAAATCTTCTGAAAAGATTAATCAGAATTTAATGTCTGATCTCAAACAGACCTGCCCCAGGTGACAGTGTTTAATAGTCTGGTTTCTGACAAGAATATCTAGACACTCAGCACTATAAATAAATAACAGATTTGTGTTCAGTCTGTGCACCTGGATGTTACAATCTTTTCTACTCCTATCTGGAAGAGTGCTGTAAGTCTATTTAGGTGAGTGGTTTTTTCAAAAAATATCTCTTATCCTTTTCCAAACTGCAGCTTATTTCTTATTTCAGAACCCCCTTCTACTGGAGATATAGGGAGAGAGAAGTCACAGTGGGGGTTTAGATTCAGATATTCTGGTTGAACTTCTGGCCCTGCTACCAGTTTGCTCATTGACCAAGTCACCCTACATATCTCAGCGTCCCAGAACTCCTGCAAGCTAAAATGCAGATCATAAAACTGGTCTTCCATGTGAAGTCTTAAGGACCTGGTGACAAAAAATAGCTGTTAACAAGCAGGCAAATGTCATTTGGGCTCTCTAATGACTACTCATAATGCACAGTTTGAGAATCAATGATCTATTAATTAAAGATGAAGGTGCAAGGCATGATTCATCCTAATCTGTATTTTTGTATTCAATCTCTGGCAGACTTAGCACATGTTTTAAAGAGCATCTGAGGACATGTAGAAGTGAAACAAGAGAAGTTCAATTAATCCATCATTTAAATTAATCCCTTTCAGTGCTGACACTTCTGATAAACTCATACCAAGTTTTAGTTACAGTAAGTATGACAACTGCCCCACTTCTAGATAATATTTACAATGAGCCTTTAGACATTTCAGGGATCACAATAAAGCCTTTAAAGGAACATTCACATTTTAGGAAAATCAGTCCATTGGTATAAATCTCTAAGACAACATGAAATTTTAATTGCTATATTTTAGAAATTAGTTAAATTAATTGGGTATCAAAGGTGTTTGACCTGATACCAGGACAGAGTGCTGGAACTGAACTGTAAAGGTCTAACCAAGAGAAGAATCAGAATCATACAATCACAGAATCATGGAATGGTTTGGGCTGGAGAGGATCTTAAAGATCATCTGGTTCCAACCTCCTTGCCATGGGCAAAGACACCTTTCATTAGATAGTGTGTGGGTGTTCAGAGCCCCATCCAAACTGACCTTGAACACTTCCAGGGATGGGGCAATGTCTCTGAGCAACCTGTTCCGGTGTCTCACCACCACCTTCAGAGAAAATAATTTCTTCCTAACATCTCATCCAAACCCACCCTCTTCCAGTTTGAACCATTAGCCCTGGTCCAACCACTAAATTATCTTGTAAAAAGAGCTCTCTTATAGCTCTAGTACTCTAGGAATTACGCAAGTAATGAAAAAAGTATGAAAAGGCCAAAAAGCGAATGCAAACAAATATACAGCTATAATCAGCTTTACAATCTCAAACAAGTGTTCAAGAGTTAAACATTAAAAATTCTGCAGTATTAATGTGTTTTTTACATATGCAGTTCTAGCATATAACTAAGCATAATAAAATGTGTCCCATTTCCACCTGACTGCAAAAGGTCTTAACCATGTATAAATTTACTGTTGAGCCTGCTTTGAGCAGGTGGCTCAACAAAAGACCTCCTAGAGTTCCTTCTAGCACAGATCATTTTATGAAGTGGAATAGGAAGATAAAGCATTTTTGGCAATGGTGTTCACAATGGGCTATCTTTCTAATTTTGGGAGCAGAACTCAGGAATATAATATTTTGGGACAATTCAATGGCAGTGATCCACTTTGCATGGGTGCAAAGAGGAGAAAGAAATATTTCACTAAAAAATCTGATTTCATTTCCACCTTTTTTTTCCCAGAAAAGTGCTTTAAACTCACAAAACTTCGCTTCAAATGTGCATGAGTTCATGACTTCAGCCCAACATTTGCAACTTTAATAAGTACATTTCCTCATACATTTATCAGGCCCCACCTACACAGTTATTTGGCGGAGTACAGAACAATATGTCTAAAAAGTATCATTGAAGTTCTCCTTGAAAAAACCAAAATAATTTCACATCCACAATCTATTTTCCTTCATTCACTAATTTCTCTTTTTAATATAATAGTTCATTAAAAGATAATTACATGAATGTAGAAGACCTTGAGCCTGTCCAGTGGTTGCATCAGACATCAATTTACTTCTACTTTTGAGAATCATTTTAATAACTCTCTAGCTTTTTTGCATTAATAAATATAGAATTCAGCAAGGAAGCATAGCTCCCTCCATGTAAAGACAAAAGTCAGCAATGTCCTTCTCTGAAGATGGAAAATTTGCTTTTTCATTTTCCCCATAAAAATTTATCTTAAACTTCAGCAACACTGTCACACTGAACTAGACTGGATTAGAGGTGGGTAACTGTTTCAAAAGAAAGCAAGAGAAAAACCGAAGCCTGGAGACTCCAACCTCTAGGAATTAATCAAAGTTTCTACAGTCAAATGGCATGTGGTTTTAGCACCCTGTTATAGCCAGCACAGTTTCACTCCCTGGGTTGTACTGCAGTAATTTCTGAAGCGTTCTCAGACAATTTGTGAGGGCAACACTGAAGGATGTAGGCTTCAAATGTGCTGTAACTCTGTAATTTCATTATCACAACAAACAGAACACAGAATCTTCTCTCTACAGCCTAAGATATTAAATACCCCATGTCACACACATAATCATCATCTGGATCTAGCACATGAGCACTCAAATCCTTGATGGCCACATTTCCTACGACTTGAAGTTAGGAAGCCACCAGCATTCAACAATTGAAAGAATTATGTAGGTGTCAGGGTGGTTAAACACGAACTATCAGGCAAATGATGGATTTTTAATTAGGTATCTGGCATTTAGCATTATGGCAATTTTTTGCCACAGCCACGATTTCCACTAGCACCCTGTTCCTCTGATCCCCCTCAGCTCTTAATGATAAATCTGTCTTGTCACACATTGAAAGGAGGGGAAGAATGCAGCATGCCAGTAACTAGAAACCCTCATTCACTTACTACACTATAAAAATCATTAATAAAAAACATCACAATAAGGTGCTCTTGGTTTCATAAAATTAGGGATTTTGGAGCCAAGTGATCAGAAAACTTTTAAAACAATGGAGAAAGAGAAAACTAGATCTGTATTGGGGCAGAGGTCACCAGCACCTTACGTATGGTTGGAGCTTCAGGGTTGCAACTGCTGTAAGAACTGCATTTGAAAGCTGGGACCCTCCATCATGTGAAAATAAGTTGCAGTACACTTCTCCGAACCAGAACAGAAACAAGCTACAAGAAAATATCAGTGGATTGTAAACAGAAACAAGGCTTCTCTCCCCTGCTATGGAACAGAAGTAAGAGGGGCATGAGAAAGATCTTATGACATGTCCACTTTATCCTCACATACACACAGGGGAGCACAGACTAAATAACAACATACAGTTCTAAGGTACTTTGGGTTTATTCAGAAAGAGAGAATGAAGCATTTGGACTAAATACAACAGCTGTAAATTGTGCCTCAGATGCCAACTGCATCAGCAGAGACTCTCACAGTCTAATTGTCTCTTGAGGCAGCACAGTGACAGATGCAGAAGGAAACACTTGCAAACACAAGAGGAGAGAAAGAAAACAACTCTTCAGTACTGAAAGAAGTTTTTAAAAGACACAAGAACATGGAAGAAAAAAAAATCAATAAAATAGTGGCAGGAACTCATAAGAGGAACTCATAAGTAAATGTTCCTACCTCACAGGTCAAGGGCCACTTGAAGCCTGCATTTTTTTCTAAATGAGGCCTCAAAAACATATTTCAGTTGTGTCCACTCTACTGAAAATAATATATATGAACTTCTTGATGCTGCATTAAGTGACCTTATGTGAGGATAAATTCCAGCAACCATATTCTATATCCTATGTTTAGAATTAACCAGAGACATTTAATCAAGATTTTGTCTACCTTCTCTAATATTTACTGAAAGTCCATATTTAATATCAGTTATTACTTGTATTGTTTAAATGGCAGATAAAAGTCACAAGTTGGCAACAATTCATTGAGAAACCTCAGCTAATTTAATGCAGAAGAAAAACTGGGATTACATTTAGGGAAGGAAAGATTACAGGTGTTTTCCACAACATCTAAAAGTCATATCGTCATGAGCAAATTGTGAAGACAGATAAAAGCAAGATAAGACACAAATGAATATTCAAGAGTATGATAGAATTAATGCCTTAAAAAAAGGTAAATCCTTCAACATGAACATGAGTTGATTACTTAAACTAAAAGATCTAATCAGAACTAGGAATTATTAGAGAACAGTGTGAATCTTGATCTAACCACAGAGCTACGTGATTTTAGTATGTTGAAGAAAAGTTGTATTATATCTATTAAAAGAGAAAAACTTCATAGCTGTCCTCTGAAAAAAAATTTAAAAATTAAAAACATTTAAACATCATCACTTAAAAGTTAATCAGATGGCACAACAAGAATATTTGTTTAACGTTTATCTTCCTTTGAGAGAAATGTGACAATTATAAAGGTCTAGGTTTAGAAGAGCTGTTTTTCTTCCCCACACATCTATGTGGACAATAAAGGATCAGTAATAACTCCAGAAACACTTCGAATGTTTTACTTCATGTACATTAACTTTATCTTCCCTGAAGTCATCTGCAGGCATGACAGATTTACTACTTGTAACTGAGGGATCTCGAGATTTTTTTCGAAGACTTCATAAAACAAATATTTTAAACCTCTTGTTTACGACCCAGTGATGGACTTCATGCATTATTAGTAGTACTATAAGAGCAGATACAATTTATGCTGATCCTGCTTGCATCCCAAAACTGAGATTAACAAAATCAGTCTCAGCTCTTTCCTAATCCTTGAGTTGAGAAAAATGCAGATCCCATCTCAAGCCCAGCAGCAACTGATCAGCTTTCCTTTAGTCTTTCCCTTTTTCTCCTAAGATTCTCAGACTTGGCCTACCTTTGGTGGACTTATAAATGATTTGTTGTGAAAAGGACGAATGTGATGAGCTACTCTTCTCTCTTGCACTAGACCTTCTGTGGCATAAGTAAGCATTAGGTGTGCCAAAGAAAGGAAGAACCAGTCTGTCATCTAACTAGCTCTTTACACATAAAAGACATGGGATCTAATCTCTTCTGCTTTGAGCACTGGATAGTTTTTCCTATAGATACAGGTTTCCATACAGCTACTGATTACTCTTCATTGATAAAAGCAATCTGAAATTTTTAGCAGGCTTCAGCAAGCCATCATTATTACATCTGTTCCAGGAAAGTGGCACTTATCTCAGTTCTCATAAAATGAGTAAGCCTTTAATATTGTTGGGTTAAATTAATTCACATCTAAAATATGTGTACAGTACTGGAACAGAGAAATTAACGTTCCCTACTAGGATTTACAGAACAAGAATTATATATCCAGAAGTTTATTTAACAAATATGGACTGATCTGAGACTACCATTGCTCTTCACACTGAACTGCAAAACGCTGCAAAATCTTGAGTTAAATTTCATCCATCAGGATCTGAAGCCTACCATAACAGATCAAAAAAATACTGAGTTAAAAATAATAACAGAGGAATTCTAATTCTATTGAAATCAGTTCCTCTTATTTTCATGCAAATTTGGACAAGATAACATGATATTCAGGAGTTTTTAATTTTTTATTTAATAAAATAATTTTGTTTTAATAGACTTCAGCTCAATAAAATCCATAGCTTCCTCCTTTAGTTAAAAATCGTACCAGCTGCCCAATGAAGTTAAAAGGCAGGAAGGCAGACAACAAGGCTAAAGATTTGCTGTGTACATACCACCCTTCATCATTCCCACTTCATAGCATTTTCTCAGTCGGCAGGCCTGGCAACTCTTCCTTCTGTTCTTGTCAATGGTGCACTGGTTAGTGGCAGGACACATGTAGTCATTGTGCCCTGTAAAACCAGAGGCAAAATAAGGACACAGTTATACACAGACATAACAAAAGTTACTGTAACACCTTGGGGAAAAAAGTAGGGTTACCATCATAACTTCTCCTATAAGTGTTGATACAGATTTTGAAACTAACATCTCTATGCCACACATTTATTCTCAAGTTCTTTGAATTAAAACTTCTGTAGACTAATTAAAGGAGTAAACAATCAAAGCAACCACAAAAGAGGATATATTAATATGAACAAGTGCTTGACTTCCTTGCTCTCAGGCCAAGAGATACACCACCATCTGGTTTTGTGTGCCTGTGCTGATGTTTAACCAATAGACTGCACAAAATGAGGTTTACAAAATTAAAAAGGTCTATGCACAGAAGATTTTATCTATGACAATCCAGGCCAGTTAAGAAACAAACAGCAACATAAAACAGAAGCAACAATCCTCAAATTATTAACTGTACCTCAGGGATGAATCAGTCACTAATTCCAGCTGCACGTCTACTGATTTGTGCAAAAACTTTTTGGCATGACAAATTCTAAAATTACCACATGCTGAAACCAAGCTTATTACTGGTATCTTCTCCTTCAGAGGTCCTCTTCCTTATTTATTACTCTCTACATCTCAATTCTCATAACAAGTATTTTTAGCAGACCATTATTTGTTACTGCCACAAAGCCTATATTGCAATTTGCTCTTAAAAAAATGTCTGCTTAAATCTGCTATAAAATAATTTTCTAACCTTTGGCAAAGGTTAGCAAGGAGGAAAAAGTCTGATCAAAATTTTCTCATTGATGGTCTGTATTCATCTGAGCACAACTAAGGTACAGCACACATACACGAAAAAAATAAAGTTACTGCAGAACTGTTTGTTCTTTCTTTGAGGTCAAGGGATCAGCTTGAGGTAAAGTAGGGTGGAGGTTTCACAGAGGCCTTGGTCTCATCAAATCATCTATCCTTGACTACAAATTAGAAAATAGAGTAAAAATTACTATCAGATTACACCAGGAACATCTGCTCTCTAATGCTGCATAACTGAGATCTCATCAAAATAAGTAGCCAACCTCTAAACTTGTTAATAGGGAAACAGCTGACTATGCCCTGTCTCAAATAGACAGAACTATTACATTTACGTCTATGGAACAGAACGATATAACACTGGAAAAATCTGTATCTACATGCTTTGCTCCAGCACTGCGGTAAACAGATACAACTGAACCACCATCTCAACCCAGCATGAGAGAACGCTTTAATTTTCAGTTCCTCTGGTAGGATACAGACTGTTCTATATCTGATTCAACACCTTTCACATGTAAGGAAACAAAAAAAATCAAGTCAGAAAAAACCAGCCTCAAGCATGTAAGCATTATCTAGAGGGAAAAGGAGCAGAAAAAGAAAGCCATATTTTTAAGAAAATGCACTTATATCGAGTCACACTAAGCAGCAGCAAAAGATTGTAGCATCTGACTTCAATCACCTGCCTTGTTTCATTAGCCAACTTTGGAAACAGCACAAGATTAAGATGGAAAACTTTTATTACATTTTTTTAAAACAAAGAAATATTTTTAAAGAATAGCTACTCTTCCTCCTGGTGAAGTTAAAAGGTAAAATCACATGGTGAGTGACTGTAGGATTGAAATCAGCAAATAATTCAGAACACCATTTGGATTTCTCTAAAATAAGCAGATAAATGTTTCCACTTAGGTCAAAGATGAAAACGTGTTTACCACCTTTCTGGACTGGTTGATGTTCATAATGTTCAAAGGAAAAAAAAAACCAACAGTGACAGAAGTGACTGCATGCAAAAAGCAAAAATCAAGTGGAATCACTATCATCAGGGCAGTCAACCTATTTTTGCTGTGCTTATGGGGGTGATAACCTTCTCCTTGGCTCTGAATCTGTATTTCCTTGTGCAAACCACATGTGTTTGGAAATAAACACTTGGCTTGTAGAATAGTACATAAGATAATCCTATTTGTAATAGAAATACCATTCCTACATTCATATAATAATATTTTTCCTTTTGAAGAGTTTTATCATTAATTTACCATTTAAATGTTAGCATAATTATTCTGTTTTCATGCACATGCTCTGCACCTTAGACAATACATTGTTCACTCAAAGTGCTCGATTGACTTCACAGAACAAAGAATGTAAAATCTGCCTTCAAAAAGAAAGAAAGATCAATGTGTGAGGGCATATTTCTTTAGATTGTGTCATTGTTTAGCCTTTCATATTTCCTGTAAATCTAGAAAAAAGATAATGCATTTAATATTCATCATAATTTTTGATTTATTTTAACCAATAAGCTTTCAACAGATGGGAAAATATGTAAGCAACCAGAAGAAAATGTTTGGTAATGTGAGTATATAGTAAAAACTATTATCAAATTAATAAGGAAAGAAGAAAGAAAAAAATGGAAGAAGGCTGGAACCTTTCCTGCTTCTCCACAATACAATCTGATTTCAAGTATTTAGTTGCTGGAAGTGAAAAAAGAAACTCCCTTTGCAAGGCACAGACAAACTAGGGCAGTCTAGCTTGGGGTGGCATGAAGAGAAAAAAGCAGAAAAATACAATTAAAGAGTAGTTAATATGCAAAAAACAAGTGTTACTATAAAGTGAAATAGTATAGAACTAAATAACCCTGATGTTAGGTGAAACATCTTTTAACTATTCTACCTTTTATTTAGTGCTTAAAGCTCATCTCTCAGCAAAGTTGAGTCAAATCAATCTGACTTCTAGAAGGGATTTCCCACCGGTGGGAATCATCAACATGAAAATAGGAACATCAACAGGTGCCCAGTTGCCCTGTCGCTTGTTTTCATAGTATCCAAAGCATGATATGTGCTAGAAGAGAGGGTAATTAGCCCACTTGAGAGTTGGTATCACAGGAATACCAAGAGGAAGAAATGCCTTCAGTGATCACTGATACTTGTAGAGGGAAGCATTTGTCACTTGGACTCTGTGATCTTATTGAGGCTTTTTAATAATGAATTAACACATAACCTGCACAAAATTAAAGGCAATGAATTCAATGGGGTGGATCCCCTAATTTTAATCTGCCATATGTATGATTTGCACATATGTCATGAGCTACCATGGAAGAGTCTATTGGAGCTATTGTAGGAGCCTGGGGAGGGATGGTCTGTTTTTCTTATGACAACTCATGAATTGCACGTATTAAAAGAGTAAAAATAAAATTAAGTCTTTTTATATGGATATGCTAAGGTGTCTCCAGAACAGGGTGCAAAATTCGGACCCTTTTCTCATAGCCCTAAATTTAGATGTGAAACTCTCCATGATAATGACCAACACTGGAGGGGAGGAGGTGAGGATGCCTAAACTGATGTAGTTGAATTGACTCATCATGCATTTTGAACAAAGCCAGTAAAAATTATTATCCTTTTACTACTATGTGCTTTTCCTTTAATTATTCTTTTATTTTCAATCCTCATGTCACATATTTCCCAAACTATTCTTCATCTATCTGGATAAGGCAGCTACCAGCTTAACCATTACCTCTGGAAGCACCAGATCCTTCTACAATCTGAAGTTAGCAAAATCTTAATTTATGTCAGCTAAGATGAAAGGAAGGAAAGGAAGGCTAAACTGTAGACTTTATCCACACCTTAAAGGTGCCAAACAAGACTGGAGATGAAAAGCAAAACCTTAAAAAGAATTACATTAAAACAAAAAGAAAGAGAAAAAAAAAAAGAAAGAAAAGCACTTGGAAATTACATTACATAGGCTAACCCCGTAAAAACAAATGTTGAATGCAAAATAAAAAGTAACACAAGTTTTAAGTTAAAGTGCCCCAATAAAACTGCACTGACTGCTTTTAAATTCACATTTTTTCCTAACAGGTTCACAGAAGAACAGAAGGTTATGTCTAAATCCTTCATAAGCACAGATATACAAATTCACAGCCTAATTGCCCTCAGACAAGGTCTTTGGATTTGGAATTTGGGTTCTCCTACCAACTACTCAGCACTGCTAAGATAAATCTTCTTTCTGGTTTTAAACGAGCAAAACATTAATAACATGATAGTAAGGAAAAGGGCTAGAAGGCTGTAAAACATACTTCATTTGCATCCAGTGAGGAATGCATCCTTCTGCATGACTCAGAAGGAAAAATTTGGAGATACCCTGAGTTAGAAGGGATCTGCACGGATCATCAATTCCAGCTCCTGGCCCTGCCCAGGACAGTCCCTGAGAACCTGAGAGAATTGACACACATTGATCACAGAACCACTGAAGAACAAGAAAGGAGAAAGGGTTAAAATTTATATACTCTGTGTTATGTCCTTCAGCTGTGTCATGGAGCCCCCAGACTGTTTGCCTTCTAGTGGAATCTTCTTGTCTTCACTTACCTATAACAGTACCTGTTCACATGAACAGGTTATTCCAGACAAATGATTATGATTCCAACTTTTTCTTAAACCTTTCCACAACTAACAGGAAAAATGAAGAAAGAAGGCGAATGGGCACTGCATGAGGGTACCAAGCCTGCTGCCATCTCACCAGTATAATAATGCATGAACTTATATATTGAGAAAGGGTGATATTAAAAAAAAGCCACTATTTAACTTTACAGATCAATAAAAATAAAATTATATTTTCTATTCAAGCAAATAATTTTTAAATTTTTATTATTGGCCTTATCTTAAAACTTAATTCGGTGTCTCATCTACTATTTCAGGATTACGATACCACATGCAAAGTCTACTTCTACCCCAATCCAATTTTTCTAATTTTAGACAAAGTAACAAAATAGAAAGCATATTTTTTCCTCATGACAAATAAAAATAGACAAAAATACTGATCCAATCTTACAAAATCTGGCAAGGAGTATGACATCAAGTTTCTGTTTCCCTAGCTGATAAATCACAATTGTTTTAAGTCCTTGGCACACGATTAAAACAACAGCTGTGGTAAAGGGAAAAACTCCCACAATGTATTACTCACAACCATCTCAATATGATCTCTCCAGAGACAAAAAGCATTTTCAGAGAGAGCTATAGGCATGTCATGGCCATCTTATTCCCATAGACTTTGAATGAAACTCTTGTATTTTTAGCCTCCCATTTTATTTCAGCTAAAATGGGAAGGGGCAGAATTCTACTAAAGAAAACTCCCACAACTACTATGAAGAGCCGAAGAAGCTAAAAATATTGCAAATTGCTCTTGTGTACTCAAAACACTATCAATTGTTATCAACAAAAAAATTAACATAAGTCTCTATTTTTATTCCAGGTATAACATCAGGTTTGGAACTTCAGTACCTGAATGGTTCCTGCTATCACACATTTTTCAAGGACCTGTAATATAGTTATCCTCGCAGTACACTTGAAAGAGAATTGTTGGTATTTTCATTTTACTGGCAGGAGGAGGGGTGCAATAAAGGATTGTCACTGAACAGAGCATGCAGTGGACATGGGCATTTCTAAGCACAGTGAGTTTTCTGCATTGAAGTCTGTGAAACTGAAACCCCAGTATAGGCAAAAGCTGGCTTGCTAAATTATTATACTATCCTTTGACACCAGTATTTTGACCAAAAAAAAGAGACTGTTTTCTGCCTATATACTGCTTTCTCCTGCAAAGTAAAACCTAATTATATTCTTCTTTAATTAACTGATATCTACCCGTGATCCTTGGTTTGCTCCCTCATACCCGAATATCATCCATACTCTACAGTATGAAGAGTCATGCATTTTATAATCAGAAGGGTCAACCAAGGTGTCTAAGTCTCTTGCCCTGCATTCCTCTAGCCATATTTTACAGTGGGAATAGCTGTGTTATCTGTCACACTCTCTAAAAGCACGTGGAGCAGTTTAGCATTTTCCTGCAGGACAAAAATTGCATGCTTTGTTTTAGTCTTTAAATGTAAAGTGCTTTTTTTTCCTCATCTGAAATTTTGAATTGCTGACAGGCTCAGTCCTGAGCTAGGAATAATGTGAGGTTTCAGATAAAATATTCATTAAACACTTGCAACATACAATAGTGGTTAATTTTTTGTTGTTGTTATTTGATATGGCAGAAAAGTCATATTCCAGAGGAAGTAAAACAGCATTAAAGGTCATAAAACAGGATACATTAAGAAGAGCTGCTAAAAGCCAGGAATTCTATCTAGGAAGTGGAAAGAGCTTTGGATTTGGCAGAGAAAAAAAAAATGACCATTTATAAAATCAGATAAGAATCAGTTCTCTACTCTCTGGTAATGTGTGTTGCCCAACTTCAGAAAGGTTTTCAATATTGCCTAGATTGACACATCATATGTCAGCTAGGAAAATATAGTTCAGATGATTTCAGAAAATCAGTCTCAGGGGAGAACTATCAGAGTTCACTGTTACAATGGAAGCTGATACTGAATGAGGCTCCACGGTGTCTGTCCTGAATCCAGCCCTGTGTCGTGTTTTCCTCACTAATGGGTAGTGATCTGAAATATTTCTTTTATTAATTGCTATTCATTTGTAGATGACATTTATATGTGTTAGAAGAACAGAGGAAAGGCCAGACTACTCTGTTAGCCAGACTGAAATAAATGGCAGGAGAGTACAGAATAAGAATTCCAAATTACCTTGGCAAACTGGAGGTAGCACATGGGAAAACAACAGCACAAAAGCACAAATTACAAAGGACTGGTAGAAATCTCTGCATTAAAATAGGAGTAATCATATGCACAAAACAATAAGGGAAAGAAATTATTTCTTCTCCAGAAAAGTATGCCTGAGTTTATTCTGCATCACACATTGATTATGAGTGAACAGTACCATGTTTTTGTAAATAAGGCAAACATTACAGTGTGATGGATATACACAAATACCATGTGATGGATGGGCTTGTAAGGTAATCATATTGCTCTGTTCAGTACTTGTGAAACACCATGTTGAAGAAAATCATGCTTCAAGAAAAAAGAAAACAGTAAAAAGTGGAGAACCTGCAAAGCAAAGCAACTACAAGATTAGCAGTTAAAAAAACAAGACATATGAGAAAATGGTGAATAAACCTTGTTTCTTCAGGTTAAATAACACAGAATAATTTTTTTTCAAACGTGACAGCAGACTTCCATGCTTTAAAGGTTGTTGCAGAAAGAAAGAGAATAAATTTTTTGTGGCACGATTTGCAGGAAAATAAGTGATGACCTTAACCTGCAGGCAGGAAGATTTAAATTTCCTAGTAGCCTTCAAAGATAAGGACAATAAAACATCGGATCTAGTTACAGGTTTTAAGAAGTGGTTCAATAAATATATATAAGAAATTGGTAGAAGTTGATCCTATCACAGGACAGAAAGATGAACTAGAGCTCAAGGTCTACTGCAGCCCTATGATTTTCTTGGGCCATGAAAAATAAGGAACTATCCTGGATACAAACATCTTAAGCCACTATCACATCCATGCTGAACGCAGCACTTAAAATTTGCTACAAAAGCATCACATTCAAAATTGCCTTACTAGGAAAAAAGAGCTATTGACTCTTGCCTTTCAATAGCACTCAAATTTATGAAACAAGATCACCATCAATTAGATGGCTGAAATTAAAAAAGCATGTTAGAGCATGCAATCAGAGCAAAAAATGCAATCAGAGCATGTGTTTTACTCAAGGGACACTGGAGAAAAACTACTAAACGCACAAAAATAAATCAAAAGAAGTTTCAGAAGAACCTGGCTGACCACCAGCAGTTAGAGCAGTCTCAATGACAGCTGAATCCAGGAACATTTTTCAAATACACATTTTCCAGCCATCAAACTTCCAACAGCCATATCGAACTGGAGCCATGTGTTTTCAACCCTGAGGCCAGATGCCCATCTGCAGCTCCCTGTTGGCTGACTGCGATTACCTCTGCTGGGCTCAGTGAGGTTCATGTTCTGTAGTTTGACTGACAGCTCACAGTACCAGTGTACAAGCAGTCCTATTAGGGAGTGTTTGCCTTCTTGGCTGCAGGATCTGAGCTGTTATAAAAGAGATTACAAAAATACCATCAAAGCAGAAGACAAGAATGGAAAATTAAAGGAAAGATCTCAGAAATCTCCCAAATTGACACTATTGCACTTCACCATTACCTAAACACTCACTTACTAGCATGTTTTACCAGTAAAATTCTCTCAAAGATGAAAATATGTACACATTACCACCCCTCTCAACATTACATACTTTCAACAAAGTACAGCTCTATTGCTGTCAGGTAAAA
Source organism: Drymodes brunneopygia (assembly GCA_013400955.1). Classification (NCBI taxonomy): domain Eukaryota; kingdom Metazoa; phylum Chordata; class Aves; order Passeriformes; family Petroicidae; genus Drymodes; species Drymodes brunneopygia. The sequence continues at coordinate 954,103 of VZTZ01040326.1, forward strand.
ACAATTGATAACACTCAATGACTACTGCCAAAACTCTCCTACTTGATGGTCAGAAGGCATAACTGCTAATTAAAATCCAGGTTCAAGGCACACAAGAAAAATTCTTCCCAGTTTCAGGAATTCCTGCACTTTGGAGACCATTATATCTCAAGACATTAAAGGCAGGACTCTGGAATCCCTCAGCTATTCATCCATTCTCAGAAGCCAGCCTGTTCTGGTAATGCCTCTCATAATGGAGTAAATTTTAATTGGCTATATGTGACAGATCCCAGATATGGGCAAAAACTGTGAACAAAAGAAGAGAAGATGTACCTGAAAAAGATCAGAAGGGCATATGAAGGGGAAATAGAATTGGGGATTTCTAAAATGCTTCAGCAATTCTGGGATCAAGATACCCTATAATGTAAGGATTTATCCCTGGTTTGCTCGGAATTCCTTGTGCTCCCTCTGGGGGTTTGCAGACACCTATATGTAGGCATTTTCTAGATGCTTGTCAGAGGTGGTATGAGTAATTCCTTCCTGTCTCATAAGGTTTGGTGGTTATCCAAAAAACAAGGGAATTAGGAGGGGGAAGGAATGTGTGAGTCACAAGGGGATTTTTAATTTGTAAATGGCATTTGTAAGGCTCATGTTGAAATACATCATCCAAATCTGACTTCCAAATTTTAGAGAGGCTGTTATGGGTGTGGGGGAATGAGAAAAGGTACAAAGATAAAGGACTCAGAAGAAAAACAGATATACAGCAGGGGACTGAAATATTTCAGTTCACTTAAGATATCAAGCTGATTTGATGACTTGATAACTTAGTTTATAAGAACTTTCCACAGGAGAAAGATAGTAGTTACTAAGACTGGTTCATGGAAATTATGTAAAAGCCAAAGTAATATGCATTACTTTGAGTAATACACATTATTTTTGTAAAATTTTACCATCTGGGAAGACAAACCATTAGAATAAGCCATCATTGTTAGAAAACACTTGAGCCCATAGTTCGTGTCTGGGCATCTTCTAAAATATTTACTTCCATCAAGTTACTGGGCTTTGTAGATGGATGGCATATAAAGTTTATATTGAGAGAACAGAATTATTGATCTAATGGCCCTTCTTGGTCTTACAATTAATAAATATTTTAGGAGAGAAGTACAGTGTGCTGTGGTGTGGGTCCCTGTTATGCTTCTGAAATGAAGTCCCTCGACCAAGTGCACTCCTGAGGGCTACATATGCTGGGTGAAGAGTGAAGCACTCTTCCATCACCAAGCAACGTGGTATTCTTGGTGTCCTGTGACTTTTCTCCCCCATGAAAGACTGTACATTAATGTCACTCTGCACTGAGATTTCTCAAAACAAGGTCCGAAATCACTTTTGGGACAGAGACTAAAAAAACAGACTGACATAGGCAGTTTCAGGAGACAGCTGAGGTTTTCCACAAACCATCTGTTGTTTAAACAAAACTGAAAACTTGCACATATTGAAACAGTTTCTAATTTAGGTTACCTTTTAAGCTTTAACTACTTGACAACAAAGTCATTTAGCATTTAAAACTCACAAAATATTACCAGGAATATTCCAGATCCCCTGGATAAAAGCGAAGCTATCTATTGTCACCTCAGGTAAGTTCCAATGCAGATGTGAGTTCTCATAAAATTTCAGTATGTACTTACACAGGTAAATATAGATACCTCAGATATCACTGAGAATAACAGAGGTAATTGATTACCACATACAGCTTGTTCATGTCTGTCCCTACTTTTTTCTGTGATTCTATTAAGAAGAATATGGAATAATTGTCTACAGTCTAACAGGGACATCAAGGTTCATTACAGCAATTCTTCTATGAAATCTCTGATGAGAAATATAGAAATTCTCATCTCTGCAGCTGTATATGTATTGAGAAAAACAGGTTAGCAAAGAACAAGTTAGTGCAGCTATTGTTGCTGAAACAACAAAAATCTTTGCTTAAAGCATTTTGGTTTATTTTTGTTCATATAAAAAAGTTCTGTGAATCTCAACAGTGTTTAATCATACGATTCACAAGAATTTTTTCCCATTTATTTTAGGAATGCAGAGCATATATACAATGCAGTATACATAATAAATCAAAAATATATACAATAATATTTAGTCCATGCTTTCTATAAACATACCTCCATGTAAATAGCATTCATTCCTATCTATCTGATCTCATAATATTTAAAATTATTATCATCTGCAAGGTAAATGCATATTTTTGCATCTATTCTGTAATCTAAAAATGACTTTCATTTTCATAAATTGGACACATGTTCAATGAGAACATGTAATTGATGAAATAGAGATGTCTTGCAAATCCAGTAGAAAATTCAAAAATTACTTTAGTTCATCAAGGTTGGGTACCTATGACTAAAAATTCAAAAGAATTTTCTTACCCTCTGTGATCAAATGATCACAATTCTCTCATAAGTACTCATATTCTAAAATTATTTTCTTTGTATTTGTGGATGTCATTTTTAATGATAATTTAATCACAAAAGAGATGGATCAACTGGAGAAAGTACAGAGGAGCTTAACAAACGGGATCAGAAGTCTAGAAAGCATGTTCTACTGAAAGAACTTGGTTTGTTTAGTCTAAAAAAGAGAAGACTGAGAAAAGATATGATAACAGTCTTCAACTATGTAAAAGTTGTTGTAATAAGCGTTCTCTGTGCCCACAGGGGATAGGGCAAGAAGCAAGGACCTTAAAGTAGAGCAAACGTGACTTATAGATCACAAAAGACATTTTATGGGATCCTGGAAACTTAAGCTTTAAGATTTAAAAGCTTACCTACTTAAAAATTACCTTAAATTTATGTGTGTAGCAAGAAGCAAATTTACAAACTAGTCTTTAGTGCAGCATAAAGAGAAAACAGATCCAGTTTGGTAGACCACAACATTTGCCCATGTGGAGACCAGGGTAAAACCACCAAGCGCTGACAGCAGAAGCTCAATGAAATGGATTCATTTCTTCTTCCATGATTGCCAAAAGCTGAAGATCTTTGCTGCACAATTACTTGATAACTCTTACTTTTGTTTAAGGCTATTTCAATTTCCACTTTGTTGTGACTCAGTTCAGTTCAAGCACAAGGACATAATTTCAAAAGTCTAAGAATAATTCTGATTTGGTCAGGGGAACTGAAAGGGAAAAATGACAAAAACACAATAAGAGAGCTGTTCTTCTGAGATCTCAAGTTAAAGTAAACCACTCTGATGTGAAGAAAAAAAGCATTTCACCCTTTCTCCCTTCAGTGTTGCTTATTACTGACTCTGGCTCTAACCACTCACTCTTTTAAAAATCATTTCAGTGTGTCTGGACAAACAGAAATAGGAGTAACTATTAACTAATCATTGACATTCAAATAATTCCATCAGTGTCTACCCTTCAGTCATTCTTTCACTTTTTTTCTTCAAGGCGGGGAAAATTCTGAGCTGATTGTTAGAAGTCTTATTTAACTCACCTCAGTGCTAGCCATGCAACAAAACAGGCAATAATAACACCTTGTGATATGAGGTAAAAATGTTCCACACTATGTTTACTTCAGTAAAAGAGGCAACAGAAATTTTTCTGCCTATGTATCACCTGGAGATTTAAAAAACTACAGAAACCTAAATAAAGCACAGCACTTTACCAGTGTTCTGTTTAAAAGGAAGAAATCTGTTTTATTTTCTTCTCTAAAACTTAGATACTGAACAGTACCTGCATTTTCAGTAGAATTATAATTACTTCTTGCTCATTTTAAGAGATGTTGAACAAAGCAAAAAAAAAAAAAAAGCATCCATTCATCATCACAAAGTTACAGGCATTTAAATAAAGAATTCTCTCTGTCACAGTAGTTAACAGTGTTTTTGTTAGATGCCCTTTACTCCACTAGCCTTTTTAACCATGATAAGCCTGTGAACTAAACCATTCTGTGTACAGTTCAAATCCCAGCTTTGTTGACAGACACAAATGATATTTTATCAAGGAAATATTCGTTTTCCATACTGAATCTCAAAAGACATCTAACATCTTTATGGAGTTGAGATTTGGACTGAACCATATGGCTAATGGAGCACTAAATTAAGAATAATAAATCAATCAGCAGGAATTACTCATCTGACAGGGAATTCTCAAAAAAAATGCCTTGGATAAGAGGAGAGATATATATAGCCTGAAAAAGTGGTCATCTTGATCCAATATGGATTTTTAAATTAAATTCCTCACTGCCACCATGGTCAGATATACCTGAAGCAAGGATGATATGGAAAAGCTTTGCTTTTCCTCATTAATGTTGGACTAAATAACAACATATTTTATACCTCCTAGAAGCATTCACCAAGAACAGAGCTAAAACTATGTGGGAGAGCACAACAACTGCTAATGAAAACCCAATAAATGTCATCGTCCCAGACTCAGGGTGCAATCTCAGGTTTCCTCAAGAGTGGAGAGTAAAGGTGACTCACTTGAGCAGTTTATTACCTTGGATACTCCTTTTGAAGAAGGCTTTGCAGCCCTCGCAGGACCAGACCCCGTAGTGGTATCCCGAGGCGTAGTCGTTGCAGACGGCGCAGTACCGCGTTTCCTTGGTGGACTCCATGGACAGGCTCCCCTTCTCGTTGGTGCTGGACATCCTCTCACGGATGCTGTGGCGCCTGTTATCAGAGCTTGGTCTGTTGATAGCAAAAAAAGAAAACAAAACAACAAGCAAAGTTCTTTCAGTGAGGTTCAGTTTCACACCCACTGCTTCAGGTTGTAAAAAAGGAGTCTTGTTTGTTTGAAAACAACTGATAGATAATATTTTTTTTTTTATCTATTGCCCTCTCTCCTAGTTGGAACGTTGCAGAACTAGTAAGATACAGGAGAATTTCTCAAAAATCAACCTGAAGTTATTTGGCATTGTACCTTGAAAAATTAAAAAGCTATTTGATAAATTAATCAATTTTCCAACATTAAAAAGGAATACCAAAAAGCCAGCTCCCTGTACCTGCTCCCATCCAAAGGTTTCAGCATAACTGCAATATCAGCAGCTAGGCTGAGAATCTTAGTCAAAAATCACCTAACCATTGCACCTGAATTAGTTTAATTATTAACTTAAATTATTATATTATATATACCTCAATTATTAACCAAGCTATTTTCAAGTGTTACGGCAGTTAGAGATGCAAGCTTTCCTTCACTTGTCATGATCTAATACTTCATTTAAAAGTGCCTATTCTCATTACAAAGCACTTTCATAAAAATTAAGAAGCAGTTTGGCACAATAAAAAAAAGTGAGAGCATATTGAAAATTGTTGCCAAAGAACTTTTTTCCAGTGCACAGATGTTACTGCACATGTAGTAGACATGCACACAACTGGCATGTGCAGGATGCTGTGCAGGTGAAAAACCAAACAGATCCATCTGTAAATGGCAATGGATCCACATCCAAGGAACCTGGTAAGAGGTTGTTATGGGTAGCTGCTGCAGGAAAGGTGCACAATATTCAAAAAGCTGAGAGGATGTGAAATTGCCAGGGGAACCACCAGTGAACCCTGGGATTGCCCCTGGAAGGCAAACAGTTCTTGCAAAACATGCTTTCCAGTAAGAGTCTGCACTAAAATTGTCCAGGAGACAAATACCATCGAGTGTGACAGCACCAGACAAGCTGAAGCATGAAGAATCCTACTGTTTATAGTAATTACCCACTTTCATGCATGCTTTCATTGCTGATGAGTAAACAGGTGGCTTTTATCTCCCCAGAGTCTCAACATTTTCTCAAACAAACATATCCTGGTTTTGAGCCTAGAATCCTTCAGATTTCTTCCTCCATACCTAATTTTGTCTTTTTCTCTTCTTGAGTGCAGCAAAACTTGCTGTGCTTTGATGACCCGAGACATCCTGGCACCAATCACATCTTCCTGTTCCAAACCTGTACTCCCCAGCAGCTTTCTGATTTCTTTAGGTATGCTCTAATATCTCATATACCCAAAGTTCCCTCACATCTCCTGCTGCAGTGCCTCTCAACACCCAAAAGTTTTCTACCAGCCAAAGACACCTGGACACTCTCACATGTGCTCTCAGCCATCCCCTCAAGACTTCATATATTTACAATTTCTGTCCCCAAATATGATATTAATTCAAAGCTTTTCAATGAAAATATAACAGTTATTAGAGGAACATGAGTCTACCATATTAGATAGCAGAAACTGCTACTGGCATAATTCAGGAAAACTGTGTTTTTTAAACTCAATGTTCTTTGCCAAGACTTATACATCAGCTAATTTTGAACATTTACTTAAATAACCTTTTTTTCTTTGGAATTTGTGCAGAAGTGAAGAATTGTGAAGGGTGAAGTGTTAACATGACAAATCTCTAGTTTTTTAGTGAGACAGGAAAATTGGAGAATGTCACAATTGACAACATGGTTCTATGAAACAAGGCAGGGAAAAAAGTCCTTGCATATTTTAGATGCTAAAATGTAAAAAATTAAAAATGTAAGATGCACCAAAATTAATACAGAATCACTAATCAATCATTATGGATACAACACATACATTGTCCATATAACTACCTTTTCCAGCCAAAAAACCTACCTAACTCTTTTATTCTTCTCAAGGTCCTGAAACTTTCTTTGAATTTGCTTTATCCCAGTGCCTCATTTAATTGACTTCTTTTTTTTTCCTACTGAGCATTGATCAAAGCTGTTGTTTCCTTTCTTCTCCACCCCATTCTCCTCTGTCTGCAGCTTTATCACTTCTGTCAGTATAACTTTAAATACACCACATTGTGTCTTCTTAAAAATACATACTCTTAGGTGAACATAATTGAAAGAATGTTTTAAATATTTGAAGTAATCCAGGAAGCCGTCTAATAGTTGTCAATATAACTTTAACAGCAATAGACGAATCTGTTAGGCATAAATGATGACTTGATAGATATTCATAATTTTTAATCAAATTTTTTTAAACTGACACAAATATGCATGTTATACAAGATAAAGTTCCCAGAATTATTTTCATATCAATAACAAATACAAAGAAATTAAAACTTTGCACTTGGAAAAACAGTACCAAAAAAAAAAAAAATCAATTTTCAAAACAATTACATATTTTTGCAGGTGTGTAGCAGTTTTCCAATATTACACGCTTACTAAAGCAGTCCTAGCTTCCCAGCTAAATATGAAAGAAAACTCTTTCATAGTTAATACCAAAATCAAGAAATACCAAAAATTAACAGTCATCACTGATCTATCAGGCTAGATAAATTGAATTTTCAACTTTTCAGAATATTCATCTTTTTTCAGATGAAGCCTAGGTTCACAAACACATTTTTATTAGCTATACTTAAGAAATATTAAAAATTACTTAAAAATACCTTAAACAAACAAAAAAAGCCTTTTCTAATGTAGAACAAATAAAAAATATCGTTAAATATATACACTCCAGAGAAAACCAGCTGCAAGAAAACACAAAGAAGGAAGATGAAGTAAAAACAGGTATCTTTTCATGCTTGTGTGGAGTCTGTCCCACAGGTTCTGTCCATGCTCAGTCCCACCACGAGGCCCTTTCCCACAGTGAGGCTGCTGGCAGAAGCAGAGAGAGCTTGCTCCCTGCAGGCACTCCCAGGGATGCAGGGAAGCAGTGCTGCTGCTCACACCTGCCTGCAATGCTCACACGTGTCAAACCTGACCTGGGCCTCCATCGCCTCCCTGCACACAAACTTGCTACACGGAGAGAGCTCTATAAATCTGTTAACACAGACTTTCACAAAGCAAAAGGAATCTAAAGATGACCTTGCTGCTTCCCACCCTCAGAATCAGTTCCACTTCAGCACCACTTCTGCAAGGTTTTGCAAACTGGCTCTGCAGAGTCATCACATTCAGGCTTTGGTGAACCACAGTGGGAAGCACACTAAAATACCCCCAGCCCCATATTCCCGAGAAACAACATTCTTTCCATTTATACAGTGGAAATAAAAGCTGGTAATAAATTAAGTCAAGTAATTATTAGAGGAGGTGAGGAGAAAACTTTTTATGAAAAGAGGATCCCAATAACAGAGATTGCTAAATCAAAATAACATATCAGATTTCAACCAGAAAGAAGCTGCTAGTTAGCTCACATCACAGACCACTGATGCTGTGTCCTGACCAAAAAAACATAACAGCCCACTCTTCAGCCAGTTTTCAGGGTTGGTCTTCCAGAGAACATAGTACAACAGCCTAACCCAGCCTAATGACTTTTGCAAGACCATCATTCCCAAAATACAAGAGCAGAACCTTTTCTACAATTCTCTTTGTAACCTATACAAACAATAACATAAAAAAAAAAACAAAAAACCAAAAGATCTTGCCAACTATGTTTAACCAAAAAAAAACACAAATCAAAAAGAAAGAAAACCCCAGATAAAGCCATCTCTCCAAGGCCTGCACCAAAACAGAACAGATTAGAAAGTTAAAGAACTCCAGAATTTACTGCTCATTTCCAGATGTAATAACACAGGCAGACATAAAATGGAAAGCGCTTGGAACCTACAGAGCAGGACAAACTTGTCTTCCACACTCCCTTCCATGTTTCACACTTCGATGACTGTGTAAGGAAACAAGACAGCTCTGCTTTATACATTCACTCATCACCTGCAGCTCTGAATCAGAAAGAGATTATTAACTCTACATTGAGTGCAAAGTAAAAATGGAAGTACACATGAGACAATTACAGTTTTATAATGTAAACTCAGGTTTTTTACATCAAGATAATCTGACTGGCAGGTAGGATGGATTTAGGATAGCCCAAAGTACACAATCCACACCACAATGAGGTGAGGCCAAATTTATTCACAACCCCAGCTTTACCTGAAATGAAGAGATTTCATAGTAGGAGGGCTTAAGGAGTAATTGTTTAAGCAATTGAAGAAGACACCTTGAGAAAATCTAGTTTTCTGAATTTATTTTCATTCAAGAAACATTAATCTGCAGGTGCTGAATCCTTCTTACCAGAATGGATGAACGGTCCCAGGGTAAGGTGCCTCAGAACTGGTGGTCATTCCAAATGCAGCCAAGGTCTAGCACAAATGCTTTTCCACACATTGGACTTATCATAACACCATTCTACCAGTTCACATGGAATTCATCTACCGTTAGAATGTGAACTTCTGTATGGGCCAAAATATGTATGAAATACTATTTGAACTGAACGAAATGCTTGAAAATACAAGACATCTCAGGGAGTACTGCAATAGGATTGACCAAGTATATAAATAAATAGAAAATTGCCAAGTACATTAAGGACCTCAAAACCGTACTCTCAAAAAGTAGATCCAGTGAATCAGAAAAAATTTTCATATGACATCCAAATGAAAGTGTTGGCTTGAAAAAAATCCAAAAATGTCTAGGGCTGTAATAAAGCTAAGTACAACCTGACAATGGAGAGAGAAACCCTTAAATGAAGTTGTATCTCAAATGGACAGAATCACAGTGTATTTTAGGCTGAATAGAACTTTGGGATATGATCATATGCCATATTAGCATTGGCACAAGACAGGCTACAGCCATGACAGTGGGCTCCGGCAATGGGAGCAGAAACTGGCATCACTCCTGGGCTGATACTCCACTGGTGATGAAGGCAAGGGCTCACCCTGAGACCTGATTGTCAGTGATTTCTGATCCATGGCTCTGAGCACACACAACTCACACAGCTAAATTCTCTTCATCCCAAAAATGGGATGGTTTTGTTTCTGCTACCATAGGAGAGCCCTTGCATAGCCCCTGCCTGACCCATGCCCATGACACTTAACTTGGCCAAACAGTGCCTGGGAGTGTGAAGCTATTCAGCAGTGGGAGCCATCATGCTGAGCTTTGCACCCATACCCTGGCCTTGTTTAGGTAATTTAAATATATGCAGGGCTTTCTTGCCCCATCATCCTCATTCCCTTATGATCAGCAAGTTAATGTCTCTGGGTGTAGCATCAAAACCAAGAGTAAGAAGCATTTCCCTTAGACAATGATGCTGTCCCTTCCAGCTCAGTACCTTGCTAAACTTGACATTTAAGTTAACCAACATTTTCTGTATGGGATAAACATAGCTGTGAAAGTTTGACACTCCTGGGTGGAAAGAAGCTGTAGGATGAGAAAGATCTGCCTATAGTTCATACCTGTAAATGGAATGCATGGCTATCTCCTTCTCTTCCCTTTCCCACAGCCCTGACAGCTACCTGCGCCTTCACAAGTCTTTCTGACAAGGGAAATACAAACTGTAACCAGGAAGGCCACCAGAACAGAGCTTCACAGCAGCTCCTTTGACACCTAGACAAGACAGGAGGAGACCATGCTGACAGAGGAATGCTCCTCTGATCACTTATCCCCATTAATTTAATGGCTTTTGCTCAGATCTTGTCTATTCCTTTAGGGTAAGTGCAGGAACACCTCAAAAGGACTATTTTCATAGAAAACCCCAAGCTGATGTAGTGAATGGATGAGATGAAGAAATATTGACATAAAAGAATGAAGAGAGACAATAAGAAGGACTACTTTAAAGATAACAGAAGAAAGATATGAAAGCCAAAAAAAAAAAAGGCAAGGAAACCAACTGAAAACTGGCCATCCTCATTGTAGAAAAACAAAAAATATATAACTGACAAAAGATAAATGCAAGAAAAATAAATGAAAATAAACTTATATGAAAGTTGAATAATAAAATAATCTTTAAATGCTGAGAGCATTTCACAATGTATCAGAAAATTTATTTTGCAGTCAGAAGACATTGAAATCCTTTCTTTAGAACTCAAATAAAATACAATTTAATTGGTAATTTAAATAAAGAAACTTATATAGAATATCTCGATATTGACCAAGAAACAGTAGTGTTGAGGACAAGCTCTGGCAACATGAAAATTAGGTCATCAAAACTTCTTATTTGACATGAAATTAAGCATTTTCTTTGGCATTAGTTTTATCATCTTCCTTCATTCTTAATTCTGGTTAATTTTAAAATGAGTGATTGAAATGCTACATTGAGATATGCCATTCCAAGTGTGCAGAAAAATGTCCTCTAGAACTATCTAGTAAAGTCAGTATAAATTTGCACATTCTTTCAGTCCCTTAAAGCTTCATGTTTTGACAAATTTAATTTTATTCTCAGATCTGTTACTAATATTTGCAAACTGCATTAATGTCCAGTGAGACGTGTTTATGCACTGTCAAAGAGTGATCCACAACATCTCCAGGCACATTTCCTGGAGGTTCTATTGATGGCAGGGTAAAGGAGCCCAGACTACTTGTTGATGTGTCTAATACTTGAATTCAGATGTTTTCAATACTTCCCTCTCCAATACTTCCAGTCCTTGGATTGGTTTTCCATGGTTTATACATGACAGCTAACAATTTTGCAGCAGATTCCCTTGACAACATAGAGGTTTGCCCAGTTTTCTGAAAAATGTGGAAGATTTTCTTGGGAATGGCAGAGGAGTGAGGGATGATTTTCTAAATAGGGAAGAGCTCAATCTATTTGTCAATTCTACGGGTCTGAAATTTAAATTAATACAAAAAAAGTCTTTCAAATAAATACTGAGAAATTGATTCTCTTTCATTCTGTTTCTCACTGCTGCTGAAATCTAAACTACAACTCGCTTACTGGGTCATTTTCATTATTCTTAAGTAAAGAATGGTGGTGTAGCCGTACTTTATGGAATAGCCCAAAATTGAAATAGTTTTGAAGCAATAGCAATTTTCTGGGGTTTTTTTCCTTATGCAGAGAAGTTTAATAATTTCTTTCTGTACATAAGGTGAATGCAGAAACACCCACGCATATTCTTTAGATGAGTATACTGTAAAAAAAGATTAAGATTTTGAACAAAGAGTGGTTGAATTGCATCTTGCAAATGCTACTCAAACCTTCATTTATCTTTCCTGTGCATACGTATGTTATCTTTAATTATGTGACCATACTTTTCAAAGGGCAACAGCTCATCAGTGCACCAAATAAAAAAGAATTTATTAAATGAGCAGCTACTCTGTCTGTGAGGATTTTTTTCCATGACTGTACAGTGTCTGGTGCCTTACTATCAGCACATTGTCCGAATTCAGAATTAATTTCCTCCCAGTATTTCCATGCCACTACAGCAATTTAGCAGCTGACAGGTCCTAATGAATGTATTTTTCCAATACTCCTCTGAGTTGAAAGGATAAAAAATGAGACTGAGAGAGATTAAGGTCAAAATTATATACTGAGTTATGGGCAACCTGAGTTTTTAAGTACTCACCATGAAATAGGTTTTGAATGCTCAGAGTGCTACTTTTCTTGTCTGCAATTGCAAGAGCAAATGTTCAACACTTATGTGAATCAGACTGTCGGACTTCCATTCCATACAAAGAAAATTACAATACAACACGAGAATGCTTGTGAAGAGTTTGATTTAAATGATTTCTGAACTTTACAGAACCATTTATGGCAGGATTAGACAGAAAATTAGTTCTTCAGGCCAGAAATCAGCTGCTTCCACATAATAATTTTTGCCTCTTTCCTTTTCTAGTTACCAGCCTTTGGGAAAAATGAGTAGAGAATTTACAGTGACATATTCCACTATAGAAGTATGACACATTCCACAGATGATCCTTTTCATACATTGGAACAGCAGCCCACTTATGATGACCTTATAAATATGGAAATAATTATAATAATAATAATAATCATAAAAGGACCAAATAAGATTTGCACAGGTCACCTTATCTTGGGCTTAATAAAATTACAAGTTTGCAAATAATAGCTTTTTGGCATCTAGCCTCTTACCTTCTAAAGAGGACATCTAGAAAAACAAAAACGTTACTTTTTTGCCTCACAGAGTCACAGACAGCAGAGCTGGGCCAGGTTGGTGGACCCCTCACCTGTGTTAGTGCAGCACAGGATGATAGATCACTCTCATTCAGCAGCAGAGGAAGGATGTCAGTGACACCCTCTAAGTGTTGTACGAAGTGACACTACAAGTCCTTTTTTTTGCTCTATTTTAGGAGAAGTAAAAACTCTTAAACACACAGAAGGTGCTGCCACTACTGCCAGCGGGAACCTCTGCTCTGTCCTCTCACAGATGTTCTTTGTCCACTGCTCACATTTGGCCCATCCAGCCCCACTTGTCCCATTCTTACACTCACCTTCACCTTTGGACTTTCCCTTCCAGCCTCATTTCCCTGTCTAGAAAGGACAAACTTCCCTCCTCTGTGCCTGGCCTGACTCTGCCTGGCTACTTCTCTCATGCCCAGACTCCCTGTAGGCATTTCATCCAAAGCTCTGCTTCTCTTTCTCTCTCTCTCTCTCTCTCTCTCTCTCTCTCTCACTACTCACTCTCCTCATGTGCTGGGCAGAATGGGTCCACTCTTCTGTCTCTCTCTGTACCCAGCAACCCAGTCTGCCATGATTATTTAGCTTCTGTAATCTTTATATATAATCCTTTCTTTCCTGTGTCCTTACCCACCAGTTGCAGAAGAACATACTGAGATTTGCAACAAAAGAAGATTTGAGGGACCTTAGTATTGCCATCTCTTGACCACATTTAAGTCATTAATCATAGAAGGACATAACTACATAGTTTTTACCAAAGCTGAATTCAAAATTTTTGCAATCCTGTGGTGAGCAGCTCTTTATCAGTGCTATCAACGATCAACAAGACAAACTATGAAGTTTTTCTAGTCCTACTAGAATTAAAAAATATAAATTTTTAAAAATCACAAATATTTCTTTGTAATATGTTTAAAGCTATGAAATGCAATTTATGTATATGTACATGTATAGAGCCTTGCCTTATATGATTTTTAATTCTGTCTTTTCTCTTATGGAGGGGGACTGCTTCTCTTAAAAGACAAGCCTTCAGAGTAACCACTCCCTACAGCCTGAGGTTTTGTGTGCCAGGAAATTTTGGCCATGGGATAAAATGAAGGCCAGAAATACACCTTTGAAAAACCAATTGAGAGATGACATGCAAGCCATAACGTGTGATAAATGCCATATCATCTTATGCCAGAATTTAACTACTGAAATAAGGGAAAACATTATTCTCCTAGTAATATTTTGAAGGCTACTTAAATCACCACAGAAATCTAGTTTCTGCAAAGAAAAAGTTCAAACAAGAAAATTTATCTCCTTCAATTTTCAAGAAAAAAATATTTACAGTGGGATTTCCATTTTGCAGAAATACTGATTTTTAATAGATTTGACAGAAATATATTCAAACACCAAAGCTTTTCTTTTCATGCAATACACATTTACAAAGAAAAAGACGTCTATGATTAGCAAAAAGAATAAAAGCCACATCCATAGGTACTGTTCTGCCTTGTTAAGCAGGAGGAGAAATGGCTGAGATCTGTGCCAGCAGCCAAACTGTCCTGCAGTCTTGATGTGACTTAAGTAACATCAACAGACCCATACAAATTTTATAGTCTGCACCCACTGTATAGTAACATCCATTAAAGCACAGGCAGGGCATCACTTAAATGGCTTTATATCTAGACCTGCCCCACAGGAACTTGTTTTAACTTGCCCTTACAACATTTCCAATGATTCAGCCTCTCTGTGAACTGTTTGCTGCTTCACTACGTCCTGGCCAGCCCAAGTCCTCTGCTGGAAATTAAGTTAATTTGTTCTCAACTGTTTCCAGTTAGCCTGGAGTACAATTCAGATGCTGCTCTCTTAGTGCACATTTCCCCTTCCCTTTCCTGCCACACCACCCACTCTGCCTCCATCCTTTCTTGCAGGCTCTCCTTTCTAAATCTCCTGCTATCATAAGGACTTTGTTTGCCCTTTAGTGAGCAGAAAAATCTGAAAGAGGCCTTGACAGTCTCTGTTAAAACAGCATATTGACCTGTTAATGGGTTTTTCCTTTCACAGAATAAAATTTGCCTTTTCTGTAAAAGATCAGTCTGTTGAATTGTATTTCATTTATGATCTTTCAAATTCCTGCTCTTTGGATGATCCCTTTACTCTTTAAGGAACAACACCAGTGGGAAAAATATTTTGATCCAATTCCCTAGGATATAAAATAATGACTGGTCAAATTGTTTAGGGTTTCTCTGCCCATTTCTACCTCCTGCCAAGTGCAGTTTTGCCTGGGCATGATCTGTCCCTGACACCATCTCTGAGTCCCAGACTCTGCTGCATGAAGACTCATATAATCTGAGGAACCTCATTCCACTGTCTCAAAGCATGCCAATTTGATGAAAAAGCTGCTGACAAAGTGTCCCTGGGCACTGCATAAGATATGACTTTCTGGCAGCAATAGCAAGTTGCTGTGTGGCTGTGTGGCTCTGGAGACAGGAGCAACAGGGTCCTGAGTGTGGCAATCAGCTGTGCCCACAAGTGTGCCAAAGTGGAGCGCTCAGCAGGCAAACATTCTGGAAGCATGCCCTTAGGA
Organism: Drymodes brunneopygia; assembly: GCA_013400955.1. Lineage (NCBI taxonomy): Eukaryota > Metazoa > Chordata > Aves > Passeriformes > Petroicidae > Drymodes > Drymodes brunneopygia. The sequence continues at coordinate 969,464 of VZTZ01040326.1, forward strand.
TATCTCACTTGAGTGTAAACAACCTGAAGAATAAAAAGTTTGAAAAGCTGAAAGTATGAACAGACCGAAAGGCCAGCTTCAGCTAACAATCTCATGTACATTCTGTACAGCTTTCACGCTTTTAGAAATTCCCAGTCATCCTTGTCTCTATTAAAGTTATTTTAACCCCCAAAGACTCAGCTAAAAATTGCACCCCTGCGTTTCTTGTAAGAGTCATAGAATTATAACATGGTTTTTGTAAAAAGGCTGAAGTTTATCCTTTCATAACACATCCAGAAGTCTTTTCTCCAGGTTTCACTCTGGTAAACCTTTTCCAAAATTACCCAGACACTAGACTACTTTTTCTTTCCTTTTTTTAATGCTCAGATAAACTAGCACAATCCAACCATCTGAAAGGAAAAGGTTAAGTGCACTCAATAGATTGGAAAAAGGTATTACAGGAAGTGCTGTCAGATTCTTACACTTACTTCCAAACTATTTCAAAGGTAAGTGCCAGCAAGAACACAGGAATCAGTCATAAATCTTTCTTTACTGTGCCTTTATAGGACTTCTAAGTGCTCATGTGATCCTTTTATTCTAGGGCAAGCCTTCTTTGCAAATATTTCAGATGCAGTCATTGTTTAACTAATTATTCAAAGGTTCATTACATTCCTTGGAAAATGTTTCAATGACCCACATTAAATGAGGCATTTTTAAGAAAAATGTTGAAATATTTAAATTTTCTCATTTAAATTACCCTCAGAAAACTGTTAACTAGGAATGCTGGTTGCAAAAAGCAACATTATAATTTAGATATCATTGCTTCAAAAACTCCTACCAAAACCAATCTAATATTTTAAATTACATTTCTTTAGAATGAAATCTTAAAATGTTACTTTAAGGGGCATACTGCATTTCAAAATAAACTTTTGAAACAAAAAACTGGTACAGCCACATGTGGTCACAACAAAGAAATCTGGGGGCTCTAGGCCACAGGAAAATAAAGCTTGGTGAAATAAAAGTCTACTTAAAGTAGTGCTTTGAAGTTCATCAAAGTGCATGCAGACCCCTTGAACCAGATAGAGAAGAGACAAAAACATTTTCCCCAAGCAGATTACCACCAGGCCAACTCCAAGAAACTCTGTGCCAGCTGCTTGGAAGAATACAGAAAATAAAGACTAGGCAGGGGTGTCAAACCCAAAAACACAATGGACAGCAGAGAAGGAATGAGGCACTTGGGAAAATCTGACACCTGCTTGCAAAAATGCTTGATTACTTGCCCCAGCAAATAAGGTTTATCTGCAGCTATTTTTTTCCCAAAACAGTAATCCCTAGGAACAGAGCATCTGCAGTCCCTGGGCTAACAGTGCACAGTTTAGGGCCCAGTGAAAGGAAAAACAGTTCCTGAACATACAGACTCATTTGTGCTTAAGCCAATTTCATCAAACCAAACGAGTAAATACACACATTTATGGTAAAATTTTTGGGAAGATTATTCTGGGAGTTATTGAAAAACCCCCAAAGGACTACAAAGTCATCAGTCACAGACAGCATGACCTCATGAGAGGAAAGTCCTGCTTTTCAAACTTAATCTCCTTTTATGGCAAGGTAACACACCTAGCTGATCAAGGGAAGCCAGTTGACATAATCTTTTCAGATTTCAGTAAAGCTTTAGATACTGTCTCTCACAGTGTCCTTCTGGACACAATGTCCAGCTCATGGCTGGATAAACACATCATGAGATGGGTAAGCAACTGGCTCATGGTTTGGGCACAGAGGGTTGTAGAGAGTGGGGTGACATCAGACTGGTGACCTGTCACTCGTGGGGTAACACAGGGCTCCTGCAGAGAGACCTAGACAAATTAGAGAGCTAGGCAACCACCAACATTAAGAACCAGAGAAACCACTTTCAACCAGAGAAAGTGTTGGATTCTGCACCTGGGGTGGGAGAACCCTGGAAGTACGTACAGACTGGGGAATGAGAGGCTGGAGAGCAGTGCTATGGAAAGGGACCTGAGGGTCCTGGTGGATGGGAAGTTGAACATGAGTCAGCAGTGCTCTGGCAGCCAGGAGGGCCAACCCTGTCCTGGGGTGCATCAGGCACAGCATCGCCAGCTGGGCAAGGGAGGGGATTGTCCTGCTCTGCTCTGCACTGGGACAGCCTCGCCTCGAGTGCTGGGGGCAGCTTTGGGCACCGCAATATAAGAAGGATATAAAGCTTTTAGAGAGCATCCAGAGGAGGGTGACCAAGATGGTGAAGGGCCTTGAGGAGAAGCTCTATGAGGAGCAGCTGAGGTCGCTTGGTTCATTTAGCCTGGGGAAGAGGAGACTGAGTGGAGATCTCATTGCAGTTCCAACTTCCTCATAAGGGGAAAAGGAGGGGCAGGCACTGATCTCTTCTCTGTGGTGACCAGTGACAGGACCCGAGGGAATGGCCTGAAGTTGTGTCAGGGGAGGTTTAGTTTAGATTTTAGGAAAAGACTCTTGACCCAAAGGATGGCTAAGCACTGGAACAGGCTCCCCAGGGCAGTGGTCACAGCACCAAGTGTTATGGAGTTCAAGAAGTGTTTGGACAATGCTCTCAGGCACATGGTGTGACTCTTGGGGTAGTCCTGTGCAGGGCTGTGAGTTTGATGATCCTTGTGGGCCCTTTCTGACCCAGAATAAGCCATTATTCTATGATTCCACTAACACATGTATGAGGAATATGCCTCCCAGACATTCAAATATGACTTTCAAGTCATCTGCTTGAAAGTATAACAACAGTATATATACATATACACTTCTCTTCCTCTATTAATAAAAATTACTAACAAATTATGCCAAGTTTCAGCCTTGGACAGCCTGGACCCTCATAGGGGAAATTCAGACCTTACAGGAGCATGCTTTAGTTTGTCCTTTCAGTTAAAATGGAGGCAAGATGGATGCACAGAAATAAGATGCCTCACAAAATCACAGTAGTTTGTGAGGAAACATTGATCCAGCTGAGGTATTTGACTTGTACACGCCCTCTAGAAAATAATGAATTCAACTTTGCATGCCAAGTCATTTGGTGAATAATAATAAAAAACAGATAACCACAAGATAAACATGCTAGAGTTTGACACACAGCAGTGGAGTCTGTCAATACGACGTATTCTAATTCTTAGGTGTGTCCTAGCTTTTTAAGGCCAGACCTTGTTAACACACAGTGACATAAAATGTAATTATTGATTACATATGTCATAGAGGTTCTCCAGAAACTGAAAATTACATATGCTAGAAATATCATAGAACCATAGAATTTGGTGGAAGGGATTTTGAAGATCATCTATTTCCAACCTCCCATCCATGGACAGGGACACTTTCCACTAGCCAGGCTACTCAGAGCCCTTTCCAGCTTGGTCTTGAACACCTCCAGGAATAGGGAGTTCAGAACCATGTAAGAAAAAATAAAAAACAGAACCTTAACAGATTGTTATATAAAGGCTACAATCTGAGATACCCCCACCAAACTGATTTTCAAAATTATTTGATTTCTCAGGCTCTACAGCTCTTCCTTCAAACAAAAACAGCCATAAACATTCAGCAACTCCCTAAGTAACTCTTGGACATCACCTCTGAACACTTAGTGTTAAAGGTTACAAAGGCTGTAATTTATGTTCAAAGCATAGAAACTGTAAACTGCTGCCAGACAGGCAGTCAAGCTCTCCTTTCATTTCTGGACATAGATGTTGATGCCCAGACTAGAAAATTAATGCTGTTCAACATACAGGCACAAAACTTGAGATGGGAGGAAGCCAGAAAATGCAGAGTGAAGAAGAAAGCATCCCAACTGTGTGGTCACACTGGTTTACTAATCCAGGAATTGTGACCAGAAATGTGACAGGTGAAAAAGTACTCCTTCAGAGTACTGCCTTCAGAGGCAGTTTTCAGTTGATCAGACTAATGGATACCTTACAACAGAATAAAGAGCAGATTGAAAAACCGGACTGTGCTCTTTTCCTCATGCCTCTAGATCTTCTCTTTCCTGCAGATATTTCTTCATGTGCAGGTTTCCCAGTCTTCTATACTAACCGAATAGTAAATAGTAAGTTTTACATATCCAAATTCTCTAAATTATCCCAAAGTTATTATTTATTCAGATCATGTCCATAGATTAATTTGCATATGCTGACTATGCAATCAAGAGAAAGCAAAGAGAACATGGCTCATGAAAGGTAGGAAATACACTCATGTAGCCAACTACACATAATCCATGTTTGCAACGTGGCTTGTTGATGTATTTTAGGGGTAACTTATGCAACAATGTGTGAGAAATTAGGTCTATGAAAATACAAAAACTTGCCACTTGAGGTGGTGATAATTTTGTATCAATATATTGAAGTATTGTATTTCACTTTGGCAAATCCATGTCATCTATTTGTGGTATTTCTTATTCCTCACAGCAACACAGAATAAGTTCAAGTTCTTCACAGGTGCCACAGTATAACACCTCATTAATCTTCTCACTTTTTATTGTTGGTAGACAGTAAATGCTCCCTGCCCTTTAAATTACAAAGGAAGGAAAAAGTCTATTAGATAAATTAATGCAGAATTAAATGTACAGTATTATGGACACAACAGCTGCACTTCCGTCATGACGGTTAAAAATATATTACCCATTCACACGGGAGATACCTAATACCAGTCTGCTAGACACCAGGGACTCCTGGTGAATATTCATTTTCTAGATAGGCATGCCTCTTATAAATGAAGGGGAAAATAATCCATCCACATTTGAATTTGTTTGTTGCATAATACCCTTTAATGGCTAACTATTGCAGAAAACCCATCCGTTTACTCATTTCTAGCCAAAATATTCTTTGTTGCATACAGCTGAATGTTGGAAGCGGATGTTGCACTACACTTAGCACAGCAAACCTATTAACCCACCATGGCCAGACCAAGCCTCAACAGGAAAGCAGCAGCTCAGTGGAGCTGAAGCTGGCAGCTGATGGCAGTGCATCCCTCCTCAAATCAGTTGTGGGAAGACCAGCAGGTTCCTAGCCCAGCCCCACAGCCTCTCATGGCACTACTTTCACCAAAATCACCTAAAATATTTTGCATTTCCTCACACCTAAATGGTACCAAGAGCTTCCAACACTCCCTTTCAGACATTAATCTTCCAGAAATTATCTGAATGAGCAAGTTAGGAGAAAATACCAGGCTCTCATCTAGGCTTACTGTGGTATAAATATGACCAAAATTAATGACTGATTTTCAAATAGTTCATGTATTCAAAAATGTATCTGTATATGGTAAAGTGCCAGGTCCTGCACATGGGTCACAATAACCCTGTGAATCGCCACAGGCTTGGGGCAGAGTGGCTCAAGAGCTGCTCAGTGGACAGGGACCTGGGGGTGCTGGTTGGCAGCTGCTGAACATGAGCCAGCTGTGCTCAGGTGGCCAAGAAGGCAAATGGCATCCTGGCCCGTGTCAGGAATAGTGTGCTCAGCAGGACATGGCAATGATGGCCCCCCTGTACTCAGCACTGGTGAGGCCACACCTCTAATCCTATGTCCAGTTATGGGCCACTCACTTCAGAAAGGACACTGAGGTGCTGGAGCAAGTCCAACAAAGGGCATAAGTCTCATGAGGAGCAGCTGAGGGAAATGGGGTTATTTAGTCTGAGAAGACTCTCTATAATTACCTGAAAGGAGGTTGAAGCAAAGTGGAGGTCAGTCTGTTCTGCCCTGTCTCAAGTGAAAGGACAAGAGGAAGTGACTTTAAGCTGCGTCAGGGGAAGTTTCAATAAGACATTAAAAAAAAAAATCACTGAAAAAGTGGGATTGGAACAAGTTGCCCAAGGAGGTGGTGAAGTCACTGCGTCAAGTGTTCAAGAGGCATCTGGATGTGGCACATGGGGATACGGTGTTGGGGTGATTATGGTGGTGCTGGGTTGATGGTTGGACTAGATGATCTTGAATGTCTCTTCAAACCTTGATCATTCTGTGATTCTGTGATATCAAAAGTGTTCTATAAGACAAACAGGAAGATATTCAATTATTGCCTATAAGCCTCCGTTCTTTGATTTACTTCTGGTTTGATTTTAATTTGGTTGTTATTAATAAAAATATTTTGAAACATCAGTAAGTTCTAAACTTGTACTTTCTTCATTAGTTCCATCTAGCACCATAGTCACTTATTTTAACATACATATTTATGTGAATTTACAGATCACAAAGTTACATAATTCTAGCCCAAACCTGTCTATTGCCAAATCCAGAATCCAAAACTAGCTTCAATCAGGTCATGTTGAAAAGTGTAATACATAAAACGAAAAGATAAGCCAACAGTGCAGAGATTTTGAATGAAGATGTCTTAACTATTTCTTCATTCTCCAGCCTCAGCACTGCTCCACAATCCCCAGAGGGAATTGCTGTATGAGACGTATTACTGATTCCTGTTTTTACTTGCTGATAACCCTGATAACCTTGCTGGAAAACCCTTTGTAGTTCTACCCAAGAGCTCAGCTGCCTTGCAGCTGCACTCTCTGTATCACACATCCCTCAAGAATTGAGCAGTGGTGCAAGTGTACACACAGCAGCAGGCTTGGAAAGCTAAGTGCACATGACTCTGCATCGGGGACAAAGAGGCGGCTTGCTGCTGCACATGCTAGTGAGTCAGAAGATGAGACGAAGGTGTAGGGAAGGAGAGATTAAGAGTATTCCTCCCTGATAACAGCAACACAACAGGCATCAACTCATGGCTGAGCTTTTAATGTATGAATAGGTACCTGCAAGTAGGGTTTGGTTTATTAAATTTGATTCATATTCAAAGCACCTTCTAATAAATTATTTGCATTCGCTTTTGTTTAGAGAGACAGGACATATTTTTCCAAACTTGTCAGATAAAGTTCACTTAAACCCATCGATATATGTGTGCAAATGCAAAAGGCAAAAGATCGTCTTCTCAGACAAGAAACTGAACTGGCTCAAGCTTTTTCCTAAGACATTAAGCAATTATTATTAGTATTTTGCAATAAAAAGAAAAAAAAAAGACAATTTCAAGTTTAGCAGCAAATAATAATTCCTGTTGCAGTATTTACTTCTGTTTTAAAATTCATTAATTCTCCTTCAAAATACTCTGTAACTACAAGGTAGCCTTGCTAAAGTAATGAATCACAATAGTTCAATCCTTTCTTATGGATGCTCTCATCATCACAAATTCATTTGGTCAAAAATACAGTTGAAATGGACATATAGATATATCTATGCAAAATCATATTTAATAGCAATTACTCCACTGGAGTGATAATTGCATTCAGTATTAGACTTCAGTTAACAGGATGAGGATTAATATTGTCTGAGTATCTGAATCAGTACAGAATTTCAGATCTATCTCAGGACCTCTGAATCCAAGGACAAATTTATTTTTTACTATATCTTTTACATCTTGTTCCTTCTACAGAGCAGCTGTGCATATGTCTAATGGCAGAAACTGCACCCCACATCTTCAGGATTAAATAGACAAAGAAAATAGCCTGCAAGTGCTGACAGTGACAAAATGGAAATCTAAAGAATAAAAGTAGCTCTTCAATTAATTTTTCCCCATTTAGTGGGGAACATTTTAGTGCAAAGCCTAACATAGATGAGGAAAAAAAAAAACAAAACCAACTACACAATTGGACAGCATGCACCAATCACTTCCCAGTTGCAGAAATACCAGTTCTAAACATTTCTATAGTAATTCTGAAGTAATGATTCATAGTATGCAGTAAATGAAACTTCCATTCCATTCCTTGACTATGTTGGGTTGACTGAGGTTTACAATAAAGCTAGTGATTTCAGATTTATTAAGCAGTGAAATACTTCACTATATTTTCATTGGATATTTATTTCTTTTTTATTTCTACTTAGCCTATTTTTGTTGGACTAACTTACATCTGGCATTACACTTTTCAAGGAGTCTCAGTTCTCACACATAGAGAATGCTGCAATGAAAACTCTAGTTTTGAATCTGGGATCCAGGATTGGCCACAGGACAGAAGTCTTGTCCTTATTTTTTAAAATTTGTCCCCTGATGTCATCAGAAAAGGATCAAGTAGTTGGCAGACAAATACCTGAGGAATATCTCTGGGACAAGGAGAACTTCTCCAAGTAATTTGGTAGCAAATTGACCCTAACAAAGAATATCTTCAGACTTCATCCATTTTAGGCTGCTATATGACACAAACATGGCTCTCATCAGAATTCATGAAATGGTGGTCTTGAGGACCTATTCTCATTTATTTCTTGCCATGTTTCCCCTGTAATAAACAAGACAAATAATTTTGCTCTTCTCCTCAGGTTTTTAGTTCTGGAACAACGTGGAAGGACCATGCAGAAGTGGGGCCAGTCTCTTAGGCAATGCCGCTTTCAGGTTGCTTGTCATTTCCAGACAGATCCACATTTGTTGACAATAAAGTGAATTAGAGAGAGAGGAAACAAGGCATTTATGAGTCACAAAATGGGTCATACAGGCAAACAGCTTGAAGCTATTAATACCTAAAGCTGCCATTTTAAAAATGATAAAAAACTGGTGCTATCCATACAACAACATTTTAAATCTTGAAAAAGCAGTCTTTGGCCTAAGTAATATTCTTAAATGGTTTGGGAAAAAAAAATAAAAGGGGGTGCAGGGTGGGGGTTATAGACAGTATTTAGTATTTGCTTATGTACTGATTTTTGAACCAAAATGGATCCCTCTCTCGGAGGAGTAAGATCTTCAGTGCTCTGCTGAAATAAAATCAACAAAATCTTCCATCTTAAATAAAGAATACAATGAACTGAAGGTCATATCCTAGAGTTAATGTCAAAAGAAAATTAACTCCTTGATTCTGTGCAGTCATCCCTTATCTACCTATAGAACAAATAAATGCAAGGTAGCTGAACATACAATTCCTTATAAGGACTGAAGTGGAAATATATTGATGCTCCATTCTTTCTGAGAAATATGCTGGGTATGTGTGTTTAGCAAGCTTGTAAACAATTTTTGTTCCATTTCAGATACTGTATTTAGTAATACCATAGTTAGTTTCCAAACCCATACTCACTGACTGAGCACCTAGTCAATATTTTAGCTCTTTTCATCCTTACTCATATATAGCCTCATGTCTTCTTACTTATTGAAGCCTGCTGTGGAAACAGTCCTGTCGATTTTTCACGTGTGATTTTCAGTTCATTATTACAGATGGGCACTTTACAGACACCAGTAAATGTTCACAGGGGTCCTGTATGGTAAAACAGCAGTGTCTTCATTTCACATGTTAGGACATCAGGGAGAGAGAGGGAGATCTATGCACACAAATTTAGTTCTGGCATGTTTTAGCTGTAGGAAGGCTCCTGTTATGATCTTACTGCAACAACTTTATTTTCTTTATGCACACAAGAAATACCAAGGCTTTAAGGAATTAAAATAACCAAAATGCAATCAGTCTTTGTGAGTGGCAGTTGTTTCAGGAGTGGAACTCCTGAACATGGAAGCTCGTGTACAGCACCAACATTGTCCACATTGGGCCTTTAATCAAACCAATGGCTGGGCTAATCCATTACCTTCTGGGTAAATCTGTAGCAGACAGCAACAAAATGCAAGAGTTGCACATATCTGTTGGGAGGAAGACTGTTCTACGTAGGGCCAGCTCCATACTCCCTGCTTCCCCCTATGAGCCTTTTTATTTCTCCATGCTTTGCTAACACACACTTGCTCTGTTTCAGTTGTGTTTATAGCCCATCCACAGTCCAACTCACAGTACCTGAGAACTTTTAAATTCCACTATTTATCTCCAGTTCAGACTTCTTCTGGAGTTTCTGCTTCATCTTACTTTTGCAGTTCATCCCAAACTCTTCCAGGAACTTATATATAATCTGTTTTCTACTACTAGAGCATTCCCTCCTCCTCCATGTTCTGTCTTACAGCTCACTACAGCCTGCCACAGCACCTCACCAGAGATTCTGAGTTTCTACCACACCAGACCCATCAGATTTCTTCACTGGCCCCATCCTGTTCTTCATTGAGACTGCTTTTATTTTCTCCTCAGCCCATCTTCCCATACTGCAAGCTCAGTTTTTTACTGTATTTTACTGATGTGATTTTTGCCAAACACAGAAGAAGAAAGGCACTAAAATCACAAGAGAGACCAATTTTCTCAATCCCAGTGAAGTGTGATACAGGCTGTACAGAAAAACTATAAGATGGATGGAAAATGACTGCTAGTCTCAACAGATTTTTATCAGCAGTTGAAATTTGGCAAGCTTGCAATAGTATTCATGGGCAATCAATACTGAGGTGAATATTTCACTAATAATAGAGATGAAGGAAGAAGCTGCACCCCTAGCAAGTTAATGACAGATACCAAGCTGGGGGACAGGGAACATGTAGTGTGGTGGATTTGCTGCAGAGCAAAGCTCCTAATAAGGTGGACCTCAGCAGGCTGGAGAAATGACCCAACAGGAATCTGATGAATTCCAGCACTGGAAAATGCAGAGAAATGCACCTGGAATAGAATAACCTCCTGCAGAATTACAGCAGGGGCTGGGCTCTACTAATATGAACATCTAGAGGAGGCTGAGAGGAGAGCTGGTTCCCGTCTCCTTGGCAGTGGCAAAACTGCCTCAAATTTGGGGCTTCCAAGCTGCAGTCAGCCTTTGACAAACTGGAGCAAGTCCAGGGACAGCCATTAGGATGAGGAGGGGTCTGGAACAAATGGTATATGAGGAGTTGCTGAGGGAACTGAATTTGGTTAGTTTTCAATGTGAAGACTAAGGCAGAATTTATTGCTGTCTTCAACATTATAATGGGATGCTTTAAAGGAAACAGAGCCAGACTCTTCTTAGAGCACACCATGAAAGGATGAGAGACATCCGACACATCTTTGGGTGAAGAATATTCTAATTATATATTAGGGAAAACTTTTTCACAGTGAGAGCAGATCAGCACTGTAACAGATTGCCCTGGGTGGATGTGGAGCCTCCATTCCTGGGTATCTACAAAGCACAGCAGGATAAGGGCCTGAGAAACCTCATCTAACTTCGTAGTGAGCATTGCTTTGAGCAAGATGTTGACCAGATAATCTTCAAACTTACTCGCCCCTGCAATCGTGCCTTTCTCTGTGACTCTCATCTCTCAGTAAACTGCCCCTGCCCACAGTAGTATTTGCAGAGAAAATCCTTTTGAAATGTCATGCAGCTGTGCAATGAAGCAACTTCGCACATTTTGTCAGAGAAGGATGCTCTTGCAATCAGGTCAATATAGAATCACTGAGAAAAGATGGAGCATGTGTGGTAGATAAAATTTCATGTAATTTAAGTATCAAATGCAAACAAATTCCCACTGTGAATAGTGAGGTATTTCAAGAGTTTGTAGCTTAAATTTAAACAAAATTTCTGGGGAAAAATTGAAAAAAAAAAAAATAACCCTGGTTTGACAGCTTTCCCCTACTACCAAATATCAGGTGTATGTATACCTATAACACAAGGGTGTCTAGGATGTCCAGTGAAAAATTGGGGTTTTTTTCCATGAGTGTAGCAAAATTTCCTTTTCCCTTCATGATACGTAGAAAGTTGAGCCATTTCTGTCAAAATGTATTTAAAGAAATTTATCTGAGACAATCATCTAACATGGAAAATATAACTCCAAGCTAAACAATATAAGTAAGCAAAAAAGAGAGGAACCTAGTCAAACTTAAAAATAAACAGTGTTACTAGAACTGCCAGTAAATAAAGTTAAGTTTTATTCCAGAATGTTTAAAAATTTCTCTATAGAATCAGATTTACTTCCACTTTGTTTGGCTTTTTTTATGGCTTGAATCAAGGAAAAAAATAGTAACAACTTACCACAGGAGTAATAGTAACAACAGCAAGTGCAACCTGCTTTAAAAATATTTGACTCCTTAAAATGGCATACACATGGCAGATATTCTTACATCCTAACTGGTTCTGATATTGTTACCAATAAACATTCAGCTACATTATTTTATATGAGTTCCCATCTCACCACATTTCTCCATGAACATAATTAGAATACTCTCACCACTTCCAGAATTCGCATGCTTTATCTCTAATTGACATTCCTGTAGATTAAAATTAGGATTATATTTCTCATAGCATGGCAAGAATAAGCTAACATACTTTTCAACCCATAAATTCTTAATAATCCAAACCACAAAAAGGTATTGCAAGGTAATAAATCTCCTGCAATGGCTCATGTGTTGGCAACATACATATTTTTCCTTGGTTGTGGTTATCAATATGGCTGAAGGAGAAGTATCATTTTACTGCAGGATGGAAGCAAACAGAGAAAGCTGTCCTTTGAAATATTAGTTCCCCATAGGCGACTAGATTTGCTGTGCACTCTCAGACAGAGTATTCTTTGCCATGGCTACAGTTTCCTGAAGACAAGGGTTCTGTGACGTAATTTGAAACAGAGATCTCACATTAAGTCCAAGTTGCAACTAATAATGAAAGCAGGGAACTCTTATTTGATTTAATCTCTTTTAGACATCAACTGATACAAGTTGTTATTCAGTAATAACTAGATCCTGCTTGATCAAGATGGCTCAGCAAACGAAATGTTTTAAGAATGTTTACTGGCTTTATAAACTGAAAACAGAGATGACAGTGTATTATGTGACATTTTATTTTTGCCAAAGATCAGATTTTATAGTACTTGTTTTCAACAGTAAAATTAAATTACAATTTTTAGAGTTAGCACCTTCCAAACTTCCATCTGTTTACAGATCAACTTGAAGAAGGAAAAAGAGTAAGTTTCTAAACACCAGAAAGTGGCAACAAAGAGTTGGAATGCATGGAGCTCCACCTGGAGATGGACATGGAGCCAACTGAGAACTTACAGGTCAGGACTAAAGGGAGGGCAGGGACAGATGACATTATAGTGGAGGTCTGCTACTGGCCACCTTATCAAGAAGATCCAGAGGAGGACCACAAGGATGATAGAGGAATGGAGCACCCCTCCCATCAAGACAGGCTGAGAAAACTTGGGCTGTTCAGTCTGGAGAAGGGACCTTATAGCAACATTCCAGTACCTAAAGGGGGCCTACAGGAAAGCCAGAAAGGAACTTTTTACAAGGCTATGTATCTACAGGACAAGGGGGAAGGACTTTAAACTGAAAGAGGGTCAGTTTAGACTGGATATTAGGAAGAAATTCTTTGCTATGAGAGTGATGAAGCACTGGGACAGGTTGCCCAGATAAGTTGTGAATGCCTCATCCCTGCAAGTGCCCAAGGCAAGGTTGGATGGAGTTCTGAGCAACCTGGTCTGGTAAAAGGTATCCCTGCCCATGCCAGGTGACTTGGAACTAGTCTTCCCTTTCAACCCAAACTTCTATGATTCTATGATCTTTCACTGATTTTTAAATTAATAAATCTTACCTCACAAGCCTGAATTACATTTAAAAGAATAAAGAAAATCAAAGTAGAAGGGAAATAGAAAGAAAGCAGTAGGTATTACATATTCCAATTTTAGCAGAACTATATGCAAAAACCACAGTGAAGGCTATTTGGAAAGCTACTATGAGTTTCCCAGCCTTGTGATTTAAGATTTGGGGCCTAAATCTTACGCTACATTTTCTACTACAGATGCTGTGCTTTCTGCACAGCATCTTCCTAGTGATATTTATTTATCATGAGCTGAGCCTTTCCTTGCGTTGCAGTAAATTTCCCTTCCCTCTTCTTCCAGGTTTGATGTCCCCTTTGCAATATCCTAGAAAGTTTTATATAGGCATCTTTTAGCAGCACAAAAATCAGTACTGAAGTAGGCTGCAGCGATCAAAGCACTGTCTCTGCATGATAGCAAGTACTAAAAGGGGGACAAAAGACTGGAAGTAGCAATTAAATTTGCACTGGACATTTGCACTTCAGATTGCTGAGAAAGTGGAAAAAATCCTCAATGGAAGAATACAGCTTTTCCCTCTATACTTAGTTAAAAGTAGTTTCCTTAATTAGATAGTATGATCAAGATTTAAAAAAAAACACTGCTTACTCAAATAACTTATGAACGCAAGGTGAAATGCATGGACATTAAATGCAGCCTAGTGCTGCCTAGATGCTCACTGGTCTGTCATCCTCAGAGGGAGAGAAGGTTCTCCCCTGTAGCATTCAACAGTTTCCTTGCACAGATTCTGCTGCCTGGCTCCTGGGGAGGTCAGTTCTGGCAGCATTGTGGGACAGCGGTATGTGGAACCAGACTGGGACAGATTCCACCCATGTCATCTAACACGAGGGAATTGCACCTTCAAAGAGCTGTAGACAACCCACTGGCTGTGGGGTGGTTACAGGCATGGCTGTTCACTGTTAGCCATCAACTACTTTTTTAGGAAGTCCTCTTAATTACTTCCAACTTTCAGCCTTTACTGCTATTTTTCACTTTTACCAATGGTTTCCATGCAGTGAGCCATCTTTTCTTCTTTCTTATTTATACAGGTGCTGGCTGTCATGTCATTAGTTGAGACTACAATGGTTGGAAGACCACTGTAATTGTTGTGTACATGTATCAAATAGGATTTACATTTAGGACAGTCATATTTAAGCTCTCTGTCTTCTGAGGACCTTATTTCCTTTTTCTAGTAAAGGGTTAAAATGAAACACCTAGATCACTCCTGAGGCCAATTTTATTATCAATATCTTATCAAGGAAAAATGTAATCCTGCAGATTTATGATCTTCTTGCCTCTAACAGGTATCACTCATACATTCATAGTCTTGCACAAGAATATCTGGAGTGAGATGAAGTAAGAAGCCTCCCAGCAACTGGAATCTGAGCTTGGCAGAAAAGCAGAAATGCCTTGCCTTGCCCAGTGCCATATTGATCCTAACGGGCTGTGGTAAATTACAACCTTTTGCAAGTCACTGGAAAGGCCACTCAGCCTCAGATGTGACTTCTCCCTGTACAAGAAATTTTACGAACAGTCCCTGCAATGAATGCAATGCAAACAGCACTTCAAATGAGAATGCTGAAGGACAGCATCTCTGCTCTAATCTCTGTTCTGATGCCTGAATAGATAATAGAAAACTCCCTGCAGACAGACCAGGGAGCTCATGATTAGTTTCAGTGTTTTATTGTCAACAATATCAAATACAAAAATTACCAAAATTTCAATTTATTAAGAAATGTGGATGCACTTCAGTTGCAGGACTTTTGTGGTTTTTTGGAGCTATGCCTTAGATCTGGTCAGCCAATCTTGTTGGTTTAATAAAAAATGCTGGCATCTGATGTTCACTTTGCAATTGCTGAAGGAACTGATGCCAGCAACTAATGCTTTCTGTATCAGAGCAGATATGGCCAGCAATGTTTGTTGTTTCAATAGCCTCAGAGCAAGAGTGATCAAGGCCAGTGACACAGAGTCAATTCCCTGTCTCCCTCTCATGGGACATAACGCAGTGTCTATGGGAAGGGATATTACAGAGCATGACTCTTTTGGTTCTTTACAGGAGATGTATGGGTGGGATTAATTTCACCTGACTTTGGATATCACTAGGTATCCATCTTCATCCAGTAACTATCTGGAATAGAATGTAGCCATTTTTGATAATATAGGAAGATAAACTTGCCTTTTTTGAGCCTAATGCACTTAGTCTATTTTAATCAGGTACCTTAGAAAGAGACAATGTGTGTTCACAGTGCCTCTTTCCCTCTGTGTCTCAGAGTAAGAAGGGGCTCCATGTGCAGATTTGATGCTGTTGTAGTGCCATTTGAGGTATTCCAGGTGGTGACACTCACTGACACACACCTCCTACTCCAAAAAGGTATAGCTACCCAGCAAGTCCTGTGTCATATCTGTTAGACCCATCTGACCTTTGGCTTCTGAAACAGCAGCAAATGCCTAAGGAATGGAAAAATGAATACAGACCTAGGTGTCTGCATTTAATCACATGAACCCCATCCACGTGGGCTGTCTGAACAACCATGGGTTTAGATGCAAATTTCAAGTCCAGGTGGGAAGGACTTGGTATATATATTCCTACGTCTGTGGTTTATGCAAAAAATGTAACTGCTGCAAAAGTGAAGAAAGTTTTCTTCAATGAGAAGAGAGAGCAAGTGAGATCCATCTCCAGGGTAATGAGGAAGCATAACAGCTCTTTCACCCCTTTCCACCACTGTCTGCCCTTATTCAGGGGCACAAGGAGGCACTGATCACGTGTGCTGCTCAACAACATGGATCGGTGAGTTTATGGTGCAAGCACACTCGCAGCAGGATCCACATCAGCACCTGCTCCAAGAAGGGCTGCACAAACACCCAAGTTGGTTTGTACAAGTCCCTCATAATTGTCATGTGTGAGCATCTCAGAACTCTTAATGGGCTTATCTTGACAACACTTCCATGAGATAAGAAACTATCCATGAGATGACTCCACGTTTTCCTGTCTCTTTTATTACAGCCATCTATTGCTGTAAAATTGTCAAAGAGATCAGCACAAGGCCTGAAAACAGGAACACTCAAAGTGTTCAAAAAATTGCCTGAACACTTCAACTGTTCAAGAGAGAACCTCTGAGCAGATTGACGTTTTGGAGAAAAATAAACAAGAAAGCAAAGCAAAACACTACATTACATCATACTCCATGTTATGAAATACTTCATGCTGCATTTAAGAAAAAATAAGGGAAGAAAAATCATCTTTGAACTTTGCATTCATTTAAACACTTTTAATTTTAAAATTTGGAAAAAATCTTCTTTGTTTAGAACTCAATATGAATAGCTAGAAAAATTTATAGTGAATCAGACAAGGTTAACAAAGTTCATGTATTCAGTTATGTAACTATTATTTGGATGGATGGATTTATGAATTACAACAGAAGAGGAATCATTCTATATTTATAATCTTTCTCAATTTTAGCAAGCATTAAAATTAAAACTGTGATCATACTGATTAGAACAGCAGACTCAATTGCAGTATCATAATTGTGGCTAATGCTAAACAAATACTTTATTATATTAATCTAAACATAGAGCCTGAAGTATTAGAAGAGACAAACTAGCCGCTAGAAGTGAGGGAGCAATTAATCTGTTATTCTGTTGGTACGCTGAGTTGCCCAGCCTCTGTCCCTCACTACAGACTGACAGACAACCTTCTCATCAGGGAGCTGGAAGGTGCAGTCCATTTTTTTTTTTTTTTTTGGCTGAATTTGGAACCAGCACCAAAGAAAGGCTCCAAAGAGTCTTAAGTATATGCAGGATTTACTTCAGATCTGAGGAGTGCAAACTCAGTGGGATGACACAATAATGTCACACACTGGCAGAACAAAAAGGATGTTCTGCTGTTCCTTGTAGGAATCTACTGAGGTAAATTAGTTACTGAAAGCCTTGATTTTTCCCTAAGTGGATCAAAACTTGCTGAAAAGCAAGAGGAAATAACCAGAAATTACCAGAACTCAAATTCAATAGTTAAGAACAAAAGAAATATTTCCATTAATTTACTGTAATGTCATGAGTGCAAGATTTTCTGTAACAATTATCAATCACTAATAGGCATTTGATAATAAAAAACCCCACTACTAAAAATTATCAATAATATTTAAAAAGTAGTGTGATTTGACATTCTCAGAGAAGAATAAGGTATTTTAGTTTGGCTACCTATAAAAACAGCCACAAGATCAGACATAAAAGGGCTCAAGGTATAGACAGAACTATTTAAGTTAATTAAGTCCTTTTTTTCCCACTTCTCAAATTCTGATGCCTTATGATTTAGAGATTCCAGAAGGGATATTAATATATTTATTACATTATTTTAAAATCATTCTCTTCGTGTATCATGTTCTTCAGCTAGATATAGAAGCCTGCCATTATCTCACAACAAGAGACTAAGTCTTTTAGAAAATGAGTCAGTATTTGAAAGACAAGATATAACTTCAGAATTAATAGACATGTAGTTATACACATATTAATACATATCTGTCTATAGGCAATATGATTTTAAACACCTATTAACAAAATCAGAAGACACCAAAAGTTTTCCTTATCACGTAAAGTAATTTTTTTAGTTTTGTGACTGAAGATTTTTAATGTTTTATCCAAGTATCAAATGGAATATGATCTCAAGTCCAATCTATAATGTTTATTTATTGTCCTAGATACTTGTATCGCTGAATGCAGCACTTGCATATCAAATTCAGAGTAGAACAGGATGATACAATGCAAATATTTCTGCCCTAAAATCCAAACAGCACAATTCAGTTACACAGAAAGGTAAATGAGAATTGCAGAGGAGTCTCACTGGGTCTTAGGTTACACAACTCCTTATGGAAGCAGGCAGCCATATCACAAACTAATCATGATTAATTATAACTTTTTTTAGGGCCTCTGTTTTAAGATTTTTTTTGCCTTTACCACTACTACTGGTCAGTTGTTCCACAAACTCACAATTTTGGTAGTTAGACATCTTTCAATATCCAGCATCAATTTATTCATTGCCAGATTACACTGCCCTATGCTCTCTTTTCTCCTATAACCCAATTGAAACCAATGAGACTAGCCAAATAAATAAAGCAAATTGGAAGTTTTTTAAAGAACTCATTCTTAAAACCAGTGTCTAGACATTTAAATATTTTCCAGGCAATGAGCACCTATTCAATTTATTTTTGACAGACTACTGGTGATCTATCTCATGCCAAAACACAAGAAGAAAAACCTAACATTTAATGTTGTGAGGGTGATAACTTTGTTAATACAACCTCACAAAAAATGAAAAGCAGAAAAAGCAAATTTTTCATCAGTTTAATTCCAACAGTACCATGCCTGTTAACAAAAGATAATCATAGCAAGCACTTTGAAACATATTTCATATTACCACATGAGATGCGTTCCACAGACTTATGGCTGGAAGGGGCCATTAAATCATTTGTATAACACTGTATGCAGATAAACCTTCTGGCATATCCAAGATCATAAATTCACTTAATTACTGCTGCATTAAGCCTCAGTAATTTCAAATAGCTAATACACATATCCAAGGGTGACACACAACCTTGATCAGAAATGTCAGGAAAAGGGGAATACAGCACTGGTCTTACATGTTTGCTCCAGTAGTTAAACTAAAAAAGAACCTTAATTTTATTTTGAAGGGTCTCACCTCAATTGACTGCTTAAAAATTAAAAGAATACTATTTCCATAGCAACCTCTATGTCCAGGTGATTTTTAGGTTTGAATCCTCCTGCAGTACAATACCTGACTATAGAACATTTTTGGCCTGCGTGTTTCAACTTCACAAACTCACTACTCCACTGTTTACATACATAAGGTTGCTTACACACTTTTCCCTATAGGTTTGCATGGGACATTGATGGAAAAAAGCCTTTTTAATCTAACACAAAGTGCAGTTTAACTCTCAAATCACTGGTAATCATTCAAGATCACTGTGCTCTGACATGTACTCATTGTCCTAGGATACTGCATTTGCTTGCACTAAAATGAATTTTGTTTGAATCAAATCCATTTACAGATCACTGATTGCACAGTTTAACACAACCATTATCTATCATTTCACCAGTCTTTGTTCTAACTGCTCCCCAAAACTGCCTAATCCACTGCAAAAAAGTGCAAGATTTTTTTTTTCTGGGACGAGATTTTACTACCAGATTCTTAGTCAGGCTGAGTTAGACTTAAGAACATATGTTGCTGTTCATGGTAGCATGTTATATTGTGCAAATAAGTCTAGCAGAGTCTGGCCCTCAACATGGAAAATATTATTTGTCATTTTTTCAGAGCTGTTACACTTCTAACCAACTCACCTGTATCTCAAATCAACAGAGAACGACAGAGTTCAGAAAAAAAATTGCATCTAACTCTTCACTTTGATTCACTGAAGCCCAGTATAATAAGCTGATGCAAAATTATGCTATAAACACTGCACAAAATGTTACCAGCATGGATAGGGGTATGTATGGCAATCGTTTTTTCAGAAGCCATAATTCTACCAATTTCTGCCACTTACTTCAAGAAAAGATGAAATTTTTTTCACATTGACAATAAATATTTAAACCAAGGAAATTTATTTCCCCCTTTCAACAATATTTTTATCTTTCTATTCCAGGCCAAAAAAAGAAAACAAGGACCAACCTCCTACTGAGGGACGAAAGTATAGTAAGCCCCACTGAACGAGCCTATCTTTTCAAAAGCAGCATGCCAGGTTTACAGTTAATATATATCACCCTCCAATGAAAAATGCATGTTAATATGCACACAGCTCTTTGGATAGCTCAGGAAGGCACTTACTGACTGAAATATTTTCACTGAGTCAACTCTAACACTTTGATTTTAGGAAGGATATAGTGCTTCTGAACAACTTCCCATATAAGCCACTTCTCACACAGCAAAGGAAGACAGAGGAGAAAAATACTCTTACTACCAGCTAAGAGCTGTACAAACAACCACTCACACCGAAAAATGTGTGATGGTGGAAGTCTTTTTAGTATACTTCAGATAGTATACATTACAACACTTCAGCTAGTATACATTACATTTGCCATTCTTTAATCAATTACGATTTCGTGTTTTCCCAGGAAATATTTATAGTCATTATCTGATTCAGTTTTTATGTAGGTACAGTTTTCAAAATTTACAGCTTACAGTCACAGTGGGCTGTGAATTACAGTTTTGTTTTATTCTACGCTGTTTCTTACGGTCTAGATATCATCGATGATTCAGTTAAATCACATGCTCCTTTATACAAAAAGCAAATATTAGGGCATAGCAGATTTCTAATTTTCTCAAATCATCTGCTTAAATAAGAAAGAAGAATTTCTGTAGCATTTACCTGTAGAAGGCTGGAGGAGCAGCTTCCCTCATCCCAAAGCTGCCCTGATCATTTTCGAGGTAATAGGGTACCTGTTGGCTGTGATGATGGATGAAGGGTGAGAGCTGGGGTGCCGTTTGCAAGAACACCACCGGGCTTGGTGGGACACTGTTCAGTGAGTGAAATCCTGCCAGACTGCTGGACCCAAAAGATTCAGAAGTAGGGGCATAACTGAGCGTAGTAGAGCTGTAGACGGGAGCCGTAGTACCGAAATCATAGGTGGCTCCTTCTGGGTAGTTAAAAACTCCTGTCTTGTTGGTCTCCACGTACATGTCGCTGAGTGATCTTTCCAGGGGAATCTTCAGCTGAGGTCTGCTCAGAGTCTCCAGTTCAGTGCCTTGAATCTGGTGCAGCAGGGTAACTCCAGAGGTTTTGGTGTGAAGGGTCATGGTCAGTACTAATGGCAGTGAGCAAGGAACATATCTGCTTTTACTGTCAACAGCGAGATCGGCAGCTGGCAGTCCACCTAAAAAAAATACCAGAACCTATTCTGAGGCTCAGCAGAAATCATAATAAAGCAGCACTACACAGGTATTCCTCTAATCTCGGCAAGGAGGAGGATACAAACAAACGCAGAGTGAGCACTGAAAAGGCACATTCTCTCTCTCTTCCTCCCTCCCTCTCCCTAACTTTTAGGAACTCCTCATCTGCGCTAATATGCATTACAAGGTGCTGGCTGTGAGCCAGGAACCCTTGCCTTGTGCCGACATTGGTTTAAACATCACTTCAGAAACAATTAGTTTTGGAATTATACCAAAGAATTGTCCGTCTAAATGTTACTCCATTCTTACTAATCGTTTAATTTTTCACTTCAGGGTACAGTGCTTTGCAGCAACTAACGGGAAAGAACACTTAAATCCAACCAGGAAGACTAGTCCAGTGGTCAGTCAGATTACTGCCTTTTATTTCCTCAGCAGGCTCCAATCTATCTGTGCTTATCTCTCCTCCTGTTTGATTCATTTTCATGTTTGCTAGAAATATGTAATGTGTACATTGTACTGACCCGGGGCAGGACTATGCTGTAACCGAGATAGGGCAAAGCAGAATGTGTGTGTGTGTGTGTGCAAGCACGCGTCTGTGTTTCTGTCTGTGTGTGTGTTTGTGTGTCTGTGTGTGTGGGGAGCAAGCCTCAGTCAATACAGCCAGCTAACAAAATTAAAGTGTGCACGGTACCTATGCAGAACAGAAGATTTATATCATACTTTCATCAGCAACAGCAGCTTGCAGTTACTAGAGTACTATAATAACATTAAAAAGCAAGGAAGAGCTTTAGACTAGCATAGAAAATTATGCCTGCTTCTTTTTATGCTGTAAAATGATGAAATAAACATCATTCACGTTTTGCCACAGTTAGGAGATGGTTATTTGATTGCATGATACATAAACTGAACACAGGAAATTCTTTTTCCTAGTCTTGTGAACAAAAGCTTAGCAAACTTTAATTTTGAAATCAGACTAGAAAATCAAGTAATCTAAAATAATCAAATGGGATTGGCTTTAAAAAAAACTGAAATGCCTCTCAAAGTTATATTTAGAAACAAAAAAAAAAAGGAAAAGAGAGAACATAATGAAAAGGTGGGGCGTGCATGCTTCTTCTTGCAATCTCATTCCATATAATTTTAACTTTGCACAAACCAGTTCTCCTGAACGAGCTAAATGAAAACCTCCAGAAACTGTTTCAAGCTCTCCAGCTTCATTGCTGCGGTCTGTGGTTCAGCCAATGAAATAGGCTAATGCCAACCCTAAATGCATTAATATATGGGCTCCAGTTAGTGTGCTTTGAATACTAGCAAAGCCTATGCTATACTTAAACAACTCCACAGTTATTTGGCTCAACCTTCAAAAAACCCAAGAAACTGAAAAACTGAATATACAGGTCACTAGAAGTGTCAAGAACAGTTTACTAAAACCGATTTTATTTTAGAAATAATACTATGCTTTCAGAACTTCTACTAAAATAGTTTTTTATATTTGCAAGAATATCCTGAAGCAATATACATTTGTACCTTCGCAGGCATGGAGCTGAGACATCAGCACACGCATAACTATGTACTTGATATATTTCCTCACCCACCCAGACACCCTCCCTACCCTGTTCAAATTTCAGATTGTAGACTTTGATCAAAGAGATAAGCTTGTTTAAATAACACTGGACTAAACATGTTCCCAGTTAAAAAAATAATAATCAGACGACCATACCCAGCAGTTCAGAAAGTCTTCGAAGAGTTATGCTGAAAGTATGCCAGACAGTGGGAGAGAAAAAAAAGAGAGTGTGTGCATGTTCTCTTAGAGTGGGTGACCGTGCATCTGCAGAGACTCACAAAACAGCAAGTAAGCACAGCTCTCAGCAGCCAGGCTGCAGGGCTGCACAGGCTGAAATGAATGGCAGTTACAAGCTTAAGCCAGTCACTCTTACACATTTCATTTTGTGCTTTGAAATACATAGAAAAAGCATTACCTCTTATTAAGCTGCATAATCTGAGAATTAATGTGAATCTGCCTGCCATAAAAAGTATCCACTTCTATAGTGTGCTACAAAATGGACTTTGAATTTTTATCTGAAGCATTATCCAACATGTATGCTATGTTAAAACTACTGCATTGACATGAAATAAAATGCTCCAGTGTAATAGCTACGCAGAAGATGGAAAACAGAAGTGAACAAACAGAGAGTTGACTTCCCAGTGTGCCCTGTGCTTCTTACATGCAATTTTAAAAAACCTCATTAAGTAATTTTGGGAGATGGTGTGTTCCAGGGAGTCAAATATTTAAAATTTCTGTAGGGTTTAAAATACTGTAGGGTTAACTTGAACCACCATCAGTTCTGGTGTGTACCATTTAAACCAGGGACCCTATGAGTAGCTCTCCACAAGTCACAGTCCTGCCACTGAAAGGGCTCAGCAATAGACAGCTGCAGCATCCATGCAGCACACAGCCTGGTACACATCTTGAGAGGAAAAAATGTGAGTGTCACAAACAAAATCTTGGGACTGGCTGACAACCTCTGTGATAACACCCTGTAATGTCTGACTTACTTTTCCTGTGGAAGAAAAGCAAGAGAGCAAGAAAGGGCAAGGGTTAGTCGGGGGGCGTGTCAAGCCAAGTCCCATGAAGAAGCTGAATTTTTTATTTTTGCATACTGAAAAAAAAAAATCAGGTTTTGGTTCTGCTTACTATATATGGAGTTTTTAGATATAAAGAAGAAATGCAACAAGTTATCAGAAGGTTGTTTTCTTTCTTGTCCTACATGGTAAAGACTGTGCTGCTTGCTCCAAATTAACAAACATTGCTACTTCACTCTGCTTTAGAGATGGCATTAGGTGCATCCGCCTGCAGGCTCACCTCTCAGAAAAATGAGACCTAGGTTTCTAAAACTCTGTATTTGTGCTCAGGACTTATTTCACCACTCAGTTTAGTATGATCTATTACGTGTCAGATTTGACATGCTCAAGAATATGGAAATATTACAGTATGGGAATGGGTACAGGATATAGCAATGATATTTAGTGCTGCTTAGCAAAAGGTTTATGCAAAGATTTGGTTTTTCTAAGTCCCACATTATGAATGCCTTTAAAACTACGCAGATCTCATACAGAGAGCTTGCCTCATTCACTTGGGGGTTTTTGTTTTAAATTACATGTAGTAACAAGAGAGAGTAAATAAAAACATTAATTGGCTGCAGCACCTTCATTTCCAGTGCTAGACAGATGTGTTCAAAATGGGGAAATCTACCTTCTCAGATCTAGTAATTTCTCAACTATTGTGTATTCAGCTGCAGCCGAGTTGCCTTATGTATTTCTCTCACCTTAATGAAGGTCTAATATTGTTTTGGAGTGGCAGAGCACATACTACAGGAGATACAAAGATACACGAAAATAGAGAGGAACTGGTTCTACAAAATCTGAAGATCTGCTGACTTGATATCAGGTATAGATTGGGGGTTTTGTTATATTTCTGAAGTTTGGGAATTAACAAGTAAAATTTGGCTTTGATCCATCCAGATTTATGCATACACAGGAAGGAAAGAAAACAGCATTTAATGAATACTGAAGAAATAGGAGGCATTAGTCCTCTGTGACTGAGGAGCACTACAGACATGTTAGCAAAGCAGGTCAAAGCAGAAACTGCATCTTCATACACGGGGATTTTTAATGAGAATACACTACACTTCTCATGGAAATGAGAAATTAATAGATTTGATAAATGAAAGTGACTGACTAAATCCTCTGTTCCCCTTATAAAAATTTCAACCTTTCTCTTTTCCTTTTCTAGATAGGCCAGAGTTCCAGTGCTCAACTGAGATTTTCCAGGGTGGGGAATTTACTCTGATTACACTAATAAAATACCAAATGCAGCAACATTAAAACTAAATCACATTTCTGTTGCTCTGTGGTTAAACTAGAATCATTTACAGCTGGAAAATATTTAGGTATGTTTCTAAAGGCAAATTCTGCTTAGTTTGATTAATTGATGAATAGTTTGCTTCTAATTTTATTTTTTTTTTAATTTGTTGACAAATGACAACCACGGTCAGATTAAGTTAGCAGAATATGCACACTGCAGTTTGGCTCAACTGGATCATGGGTCCAACACTTCAAAACTGGAACATGACTTAAAAAAACCCCAAAAGTAGCCTTCTTCCACTGATGGCAAATATTGTGGAACCAGAGGAGTGATCTCAGAAACAGAAAAAAAAACCCCAGAAAATTAAAAAATATAGAAGACATTATTTTAACTTATCTAAATAACTGGAAGGAAGTTTGGGGGTTTTCAGTGCCATTAACATCAATTATTTTCTGTTGACTACAAGTCCTGAAAGCCAGTCAGAGAACCGTAACAAAATACGTTCATTTTATAGGATTAAAAAAAAAAGAAAAAAATTTAAAGGAGACAGGAACAGCCAAACAGCCTGAACATATTTTGCATTTTGGACAAGATAAAACAGAAGTTCGAGGGAAAAGGAGATAAACCAAAAAATACTATATAAAGTATAGTATGCAAAAGTATATACTCTAAGTATATACATGCATATATACGTATAAATTAAATATATAAATATACACAAAGGCTTTTAAAATTTTAAGAAAAAGACAGCAAAACTCAATTCTATAACAGACATTTTTCAGTACTAGTTTTAGTAAGTATTGCAACAAAAAATGGTAAACTCAGAGCACATACTATAAATTTTCCATAAACCTGCTGACAGTGAAAGACCATAAACTTCGTCGCTTTGGTTCCACTGCTATAAAGATAGAAGCTTTTTTTAGCTGCTGCAATTAAAGAAGAATCTATTGTACATAACAGGAGGAACATTATGTTTTTCCAAGATTCCACAGTAACATTACAGAGAAATTATGTTGTGTTTAGTCCAGTGAGGAAACTCCTCAAGATAGACAGCTGGAGAACAGCACCATCTACCCCACTGCTTTATAAATCTTCTCTGGGGAAAAAAAAATACAAAAAAATTAAAGCTCTTGATACCACTAGGCAAATGAGGCATGCTTAAAAATTCCTTAGGCACTAAGGAGAGATAAGTGCTTCATGCTGTTTTCAGCATTGAAAGTTTTATAAGTTGATATGAAGATGTATACCTCTTTGTTTCCCCCATTCCCAAATAACTCACTAGAACTAGACATGGCAACAAACGGCTAGAGATAAGATTTCTAACCCTAGAAATCTAGGGTTTGGTTTAGGTTGATTTTCCTGTTAAAAGGGGAGCTTCTGCTTTCACATGTCAAATGTAAGTAGAGGCTTTGAAAAAAATTTGGTCGAAATAGTTCTTATTGCAAATGGGGAACTGTGGAATACAATTATTCCATGCATATGTTTATTAATTTACAGCATTTAAATATGAATTTACCTGTAATTTGTATGAAAGACCCATTACATACTCTGAAATTATCTGTGTAAACACAAGAAAAATTAAGCTAGGAGATCAGTACATCTTTTTGGTTAAGTATTCTGACGGTTTAAATGTTAAGACTTTGTTTACATCTATTTATGACACTATAAGATTTTAGCCACTCAGCTGAAAATATCGCATGTCAGGGATGAGCTCAGTGATAATAATTTGGAAGTATCTGAGCCAATTGGAAGGAGATTATTTGCTTTTCCCTCCTTAGACATTTCTAGAAACCCTTTTTTGAAACAAGAAAACCTTCTGCTGCAGCAAATAAGGAGTTTGGAGCAGGAACACTGAATCTGGCAGGGAGCTGAAACTGTGTGTCACAGAACTGCCTTTTGCTATTCCTTTGAAACTCCATCCACATTTGGCCAATTTTTCTACCCTTGAAAAAAATTGCTAGTTTTTTAAGAGTTAAGATTTCTAAAAGCTCTTTCCTGGCTGAGCCTGCTCTCCCCTCTTTCAGATCTCAGTCCTAACTCAACTGGGCACAAAACTTCACTAAAGAATGAATGACATGCTAGAGTCCAAACTAGTACAAATACAGAATGCTTTCTCCTTTCATTACTCTTCTGGGGCAGAGTAATAGTGTGGGATTAAGTGCAGATTATTGTGTCAGTTATAAGACCGAATTTCAGTCCCCAGATGTACAGACTGAATTTCCTGAAACCAAAATGGGACACCATCTCCCTTTTCAATTCAGCTTTAGAAAACAACATGTTAAACATACCCTTTTCCAAAGGAGTAGAAGACATCCTGTAATATAAGTAGCTTGTGCATTTTTCCAGTTTTTGTACTTCAGAGATGGGAGAGGATAAAACCAAAGAATTCTGCCTGACTCATACAGAATAAATGACTTACTACATATGTGAAATGGGCCAAAATACCTGAGTACTCTGGTCAAACTCAAAAGATATTACCAAATATTGGTGTTTCAAAGAGTTAGTAGATGTTTTCATGGATGCAGAATGACAGAAGCAAAAAAGAACATTTCTCTGATTTCCTACACAAAATGTTAACTACTTGTGAACAAGGATGTTCACTGGTAGAAAAGCAATGATACCTTGATTTAAGATTAAGCAACATTCCAGGCTTAGTAACAACCAAGACATCCTAAAAAAAATATTTCTCATAGATCTGGCTTTATGTAAAAACCAGAATAAGCTCTGAAATGCAGAACAGTAGCTTAGTATCCCATGTTTAGAGAAAAATGGAATGGACTGACTGATCACCGTGAACACTAGTGTTAGTCTAGCAAGAAAACTATATTTTCTATGTCTTGCAATTGGCTTAAGGCTGAGGCATCTTCAAAATGAACAGATGTTCCCATTCCTGAGCTCCCAAGCATAGTCAGAAATGAGACACCTGCTTAATCCATTTATGTGGTGAATCTCATAAACAAAACTCTTAAGTTTTGTTTATGAGATTCAAGGAGTGAAAGCTAGTCCAGATCCCCCTGCTGAGCCTTCCTATCCTTAAGCAGATTAACATTCCTACCCAACCTCGTGTCATCTGCAAACTGACTGAGGGGGCACTCAATTTGTCCACAACATCAATAAAGATGTTGAACAGGACCAGCACCAACCCTGAGCCCTGAGGAACAGCACTTGTGACTGGTCGCCAGCTGGGGGTGGTTGTATTTATAGAAGCATCTTTTACTCTCATTTATGGTGGCACACAAATAAAATTCTGCTTGGGCTTTGGCCCTTCCAATTTCCTCCCTGCATAACCTCATCCTTGTAGTCCTCCCAAGCTCCAGAGATTCCAATATAGGCAGGATATATAAGGAGAGGCTCAGGTAGCAGGGCCTTCTCAACTTGTGAGCAAAAACTCTCAGTAATACCTTACTGCTATCTACAACCATCTGGACAGAGAATACAGAAAATACAAGGACTTCCTGAAGGTGCACAGCAATAGTCCAAGGGGCAGTTGGACACAAGATGGACTATGGGAAATTCTGATTTGATATTAAGTATGATTTTTTTTATATTAGGAATGATTAAATACTGGAATGGGCTGGAACTCCTTTGAGGATGAGACTCAGCTTTGAGTTCAAGACTCAGCTGGACAAGTCCCTGAGTAGCCTGATTTAAGCCTTCTTTGAGCAGAGGTTTGAACAAGATGATATCTTGATATTTCTTCCAATTTATTTTATGTTTCTATGTGTGTAATACACAGATCTGCATCAAAATACTCAGAGGAGATAAATTACCTTGATGATGATGGTCTATTTCCCCATTTTCCACAGATGCCTGATTTCAAGATTTTATGCATTTCATGAGTTAGGAAGGAAAATAAAATTCTACCGGCCTCACTGTACCTTCTCAGCGTTTCTGTAAACTACTCCAGTCCTTATCCAAAATATCTTTGCTGCCCACTGCCTCAGTAATGGGCTCACCTGTTCTCAGCAGTCAATGGCATACCTACGTTTGAACACTCTCTAAGACATTGGTGATAAATAATCAGCCATCATTTGTGGCTTCCACAAAACAAAATTAGCTGCCTTTTTTGATGGAGATAGCTATCTCCACCAAAAGACTCATTCTGAAGTGTCATTCCATGGGCTAAGTTCCCTGTGTCAGTGTTTTTCCATACATACATATGATGCAGGTACATGTACAGTAAACTGATCAGAGTGTCTAAGTACTTAGAAAATAAAACCTAACCCCAAAACAGAAGAAAATGTAAAATCAATCTTATTACATGACCTAGCTTCTTCACTTGTTTCTCTTCAGTAATGATATTCAAATATATTAAATTTGGTTTTTAATATTTACACATTCACATTTCCTCTCTAGAAGCTGATCCTCCAATTGAAAGGTCCTTGTGATGAGGATAACCCTGTCACCTCAAGCAGTTACACCTATTGTGACCCTGAGTCCAAGAAAACTCTTCACCCGAATTACTTCGAAAAGTTTTGCTGCTTTCAGCATCCCAGTTTTTATCTACTAGATACTGGTAGCAAAAGTCCCTCACTTTCTGGGCATCTTCAAATAAAAGGATTTGCTTTATTTACTCCCTTAATCACTGTCAATCAATCTTCTCTGCTATTGCAGCATGCCTACATGTGCCATCTACAGTCAGCACATCAAGTCCTCTCGCATGCCTTAGGTTCTCCCTATCTACTCAGAGATTATCACAGAGCCACTGGACTGTTGCCAGTTCCACACAAGGAAGGCATCTCAGTTTACCTTTGGGCTTATTCTCACAAATCTAAAGTCCAAGAGGAAAAGTCCATAAGGGGTGTCAGTTGTTGAACTTATTGGTGTTGCTGTACACATTTCTGTATTCTCTCCTTGATGTCAAGAATGGGCTTGTTATTGCCACCACCAGACCAGACACAGCTATAGCCTCATCTGAGTGGTTCATTGCTGCCACTGGTCATCCATCTGGACCATACTCTAGAAAAACACGGTCAGACAGCAAGTGCTCATTAAAAATTACCATGCCTATCAGGGAAGGTACTGGCTGCAACTGTCCTATGCAGACCCCAAGCTAAACAGCGAATTCAATATTCTAGAGAGAAAAGTATGGTAGACATTGTAGGGACAAAAAGCTGTGAGTTAATTCAACAGGCTTCTGTAGCCTGGAGATGTGTTGTCTGCTCTGGTCTGCCTCTCAAAATTCTCCTTCACCAATTCAGAAAATATTTCTTAATTCTGACAAAAATTCAGACCTTCTACAAAAGAAGTCTCAGTAAGAGGATCCCTCTGAAGACACCATTCCATTAAAATAGCAGAAATGTACCATCTATATTAAAAGATGCATTTTGGAGCTAATTAGTGGCTTCTTCCATAACAGATGTAGCGAAGACATGCATGACCAGAAAGATCTTGAAATGAATCCTTATAAGGCATTTTCTAATACATTTACTTTTTTTTTTTTAATTGACAGGGATTGTATTAAATATATAGTCCTAAATAAGGCTGTGCTATATATCTTCCATGATAATTTGAATCAGTTGTTGACTCCATGGAAACTGATCATGATGAGCTAAGTTATGAGTTTAAGTGCTTTCCTGGATCAGGGCCTAAGTCTGATCCTCACACACACATCATCTCCAACCATCAAAGAAGTTCAAAATTAGCAGAGGTTACATCTCATATTTTGGGAATGACTTGCAAGCTTTATATAATTCTGGTTCTGTGATATAATATATCCTCCTTACTCCAGAGAAGAATTTTTGAATCTGACTTAACAAGCCTACTAGCATGATCAATGGAATCTGAGCGAAAAACCAATGCAAAACATTCAGTTCTATAGTGATTGCTATTTGTACTCAGGAGCACCTAAGATCACCATCAGAAATTAGGTTCTCATTGTGCTAAGTACAAGGTATACTTAGAACAAAGAATGTTTACTCAATAGTCCAGATTCAAATACATCAGTGACTGAATGCAGCCCCTTAAAGAAAAAGTGTCTCTATTTCTCCACAAAAATCAAATAGACCTGATAATGT
Organism: Drymodes brunneopygia; assembly: GCA_013400955.1. NCBI lineage: Eukaryota > Metazoa > Chordata > Aves > Passeriformes > Petroicidae > Drymodes > Drymodes brunneopygia. The sequence goes on from VZTZ01040326.1 coordinate 1,000,608, forward strand.
ATCTCCTGCTTCTGTTTTGAAGATGTAGTGTTTAATAAAACTGAGGTCTGCTTTCTAAACTCTGAATATAAAATCTTTTGATCGAACTATCAAACAATTCAACATTTGCAAATACAAGAAACCTATACAGAACTAATGAATTAGCACTAGCAGCAATTGTTAAAAAAATCAGGGAGCTACAAAGAGCAATCACAAATGACACTCATGAACTAGCCATCATGCAACTGAAGCATCAATATATGCTACAGCTGTTGAAGCATTCTTTTCTTGCCAGAACAATCATGAGCAACAGCAAAATCACACAACTTCAGTGTTGTCTAACCAGCACCTCACAGAAAATGGTGACACAATCATCAGCAGAACGCCATCAGAACGAGACATTAAAAAAAATCCACACACCAAAAAAAGAAAGAAAGAAAGAAAGAAAGAAAGAAAGAAAGAAAGAAAGAAAGAAAGAAAGAGAAAGAAACTAACTATAGGAGAAAACCTAGGCTTCTTGTTGGAGAAAGCTTTCAAAGTCTATGCTTCTGTAGAAAGACAAAAATGCATTGTCATCTGTCAAGCGGAACAAATAGGACCTTAGTGATTCAGTAACAGTTGCACTCTCTTGGCAGATATTAGCTTGTTTAAGGCAGGGAAGATCAAAGGAAGTAACTGTATGCCAACAGAGGGGAAAAAAAAAGGTCAAAGTTATTTATTATTTCAGCATTCCCTTATCTTTATTTGTTCTTCCACCATTTTCATTGTTTTGTGCAACAAGATGGAGGTCTTTCTGAAACACAGCCATCAGTAATTTAATGAAATGGCTCTTTTGCAATACAGGCTCTTCTATAAGTTCAGAGGTCCATCAGATCAACAGGTTTCCTATCCATAAGGAGTGAGTGAAATAGACAGTTCTATGTACTCATTCAGCACAATGGTCTACAAGCCACAGAAATTATCAACAAATTACAAAACCAGAAAGAACGAACAAAAATCATTGGCATTAGAAATGTCAAATCTAGAAATATTGATATTTGATTTGATGTCAAACTATAGGAAAACCAGAGTTAATATTAACTAGTAGCCATTTTTCCAGGGAATTGAGCTTACAGTTGCTAAACCCTTAAAAGTAGCAAAGATTGCTGTCCAGAGACTTCTTACAGCTGTGGTAAATTAATTTAAATTTTTAAGCAACTTTTTTTCCCTGGAGAAATACCAATAAATTTAATTTCTTACTGTGTAACTAAGAGATAGGATTATTCCTAGTAATTCCTAAATGAGCTCTTGCCACAGTCAGAACCTCAGCAGTGCATCACTTGTGCAACATGACAGAAAGGGAAGATCTGTACTGTGCAGAGACAACTGATACAGAGACTCCCAAGCCATCTTTACCTGACTCAGCACTGGAATGTGAAGAAATACGGCTGCTACCACAGTACCATGTTCTGTCTGACAAGGCAGCATACTGCTAGTACAGTTACCCTGTGTTCTACACCATGTTCCTAATTACTAACAACTAATTCAGGCACAATTCTTTGCACGATTCTTTCTACCACACTCCTTCTAATAGCATAGGTATGCTCAGAAAGGCCTCTTGATAAAAATTAAAATACTCAGTAGTGTAGACTCTACTGATTCTTCTCCTTTGAGTACCAATAGTCCTGGCAACATTGGAGCTATAGGGACGGGTGACACACTACAGAATCAATGTGGTGACATCACAGATGGCACCAGGAAGGCTGGAGCCCCTACAAGGAGGTCAGCATGCAGAGGCCAGCGCCACCCACCCTCATCAGAGGTGGCTGAGAAATGAAGATAACAATGAAGATGCTGAAAGCATCTTCCTCAGGAAAGTACTGCCTTTAGTGAGCCACAGGGCAGTAAAACTCAGGGCTGTTTTTAACACAGGGAAAATAGGACATACCTGCAGACTCTCTGCAATTCTACTATAAGCTGTTGCAATATTTCATGGGATAAGTTTGGCAGGTGCCAAACAGCTCTACCCCAAACTATTCCTGAGCTTGAGACAATCAAAAATTACAGAACCATTACTACTATTTAGTTTGCATTCTTCCACTGCTTTGTGGAAACTATTAGCACAGATGCAAGCTATTCCAGGGAATTGGTCCAGCAGCCTAGGAATCATCTTGGGTGTAATTTGATTTACATTTATAGCTAAAGCTGCTGGCTTTTAGGTTTGATCCAAAAGACTGGTTTGCAATCTGCTTGTTAGATGACAAAGTTCAAAAGCAATGCAGACTGCTGAAGCCTGGGCATGCCTCACTTCCAGTAGCTTCAGCACAACTTGAGTATACACTGTGAGTTGTTGAGCACTTCTGATGTGAAATGGTCAAGGGAGCATTTGGAAGGCACAGAGGAAACACATGCCTGCTTCAGTGTTCAGGGAATTCACCTTCCTGAAAGCCAGCCTGCAAAGTCGATCTTTCGTGCCTCTCAGGGTTTTAAAAAGAATAATTTTGCAATACAGCTCAAGTGATTTAGCAGTCCAACATCTTTCATGCTTCCAGTCTGGACACTGACATTAGCAAAAAGTTTTTGTTGTTTTTGAAAGGCGAGTATCACGCTGGTGCAGCCCTTAAGACAGATTAGGAGAAACTGCAGGAACATATGGCCAGAATGAGGAGAGAGACCACCTTGTTCAGCAGCAGCAAGCCCTTAGATTAATTTAACAGTGCACTCCATGAGCCAAAGCAGAAAGGATGGAAACTCTCAAAGGGATGTGTGCCCACCACACATTCAAATTGATCATTTGAAAATGAATCAAATACACCATGGGTTGCATATAACTTTAACACGGTTTATTTTCTATTATCTGTATTATACTATACTGTCCTTAATAAATAATTTTGTTTTATTGAAAGATTCATTGTTTGCTAAAGAAAAAATGGTCCCTGATTAATATCAAGCAGTATTTTGCTTCTCACAAGTTTTTAAGAGAAGGTTCAGGTCACTTTTTTACATATTTCTATGCAAAAAAACTAGTACAACATAAACTACTTATGAGGAACTTCTGCATATTTGTAATCAGCCAGTGTTGACAAAGAATAATATAAACAACCACTACTAAAATGATTACTCAATTTCACAATAACACTGACTTCTTTTACTAGAAGAGAAATATTTATCCAGCATACATAATATTCCTTTTTTTTAAGTGAAATAAATATACAGTTAATTTCAATACCTGTGACAGATCAAAAACTATTAATCCATAATATTAATATTAAGAATTTTTCTTCAGTTGAAGGTAGTTTCAAATAGTATTTAAAAGGTTGCTAGAGACAAAATACCAGGGTTAGCAATTCAGCACTTTGCCCCAATATAGAAGCAATCCCTGTATGCCTATGTTTTATTTTGTCAAAGATTGAAGACGAGTCGATCAAATTACAAGAATATCTATTATTATTAATACTATCATTGAAAGCCTGCATCTGCTACTGAAGAAGAAAAATGCTCAGCCTTGCTCTCCATCATCATCTGGTCACTGCTCATTAACCAGAAGAGTTCCATAGCTGTAATATGAACTTCAGCCTGCAAAATCTGCACCACACAGAAAGCACATGCTTGGTACCCATGACTACTCACAAAAATCCCCGAACTTCAGTCTTCGGATATAAAAAAGCACCAGGATGTATTCTCTTATGAAATCTGGATCCTGACATACAGTAAACCTCAGCAAAATATTTGGAAGCAGAAATTTTATCCTTTAATATTCACAGTTCTATCTGAGATAAAATTTAGTTTGTGTCTTACAAATATTTCAGTGAGCCATTTTTGAGAGGCTGATCTCCACTGAATGTCTGTGTATGACTGTGAAATACATTTACTGAAAAAAGAATCTGAGGGCAAATATTGGACAGGTGTTTCTCTTGAGTTTATACCATAAATCTGTTTTATCAGTTTTAGAATTGAAGCAGTAGTTAAATTCATTCCTATTCTGTAATTTGACTATGCTTAACAATACTGCAGGAGTTTCAAGTGTAGATGCTGTGTGTGTTTAAAGACTGCACAGGCTGTCAGGTAGTATTTTGGGCAATATCTAAAAATGGTTGCCTTATCAGTCCACAATGTATGTTGAACAGTGATGACTTGTAAAGATACCTCCAACTTCACTGTTTGGAACTATAGTGGTTTAGCCAAACCAGGACAGGAACCCATGCTTCAAAAATTTCCAGCATACAATTTTACCAGTGGGAATTCTTGTTTAATGAATTCAGACACAGCTTATTTTCCCAGGCACTTCAACCCACTCTTCCCTATGAAGTATTCTTAACTTGCTGTTCATTGTTCATTATCAAATAACATAAAATATACTTTTATGCAAAAAATAAAAGCACTATTAAAAATCTAGACCTGCTCTGTGACAAAACAAATATATGCTGAATGCAGATGGCTACTTATTTTAGCTGAGGTATCCAGACTGCATAAAACCATGCTTGATAAAACTGAGTGAAATTTGTCAATACTTGAAAAGTAACTGGCAAAACTGCATGATGAGCATGACTGTATCCTCACTTAAATCAATGAATAAATAACCCCTACAAAATTAAAAATATTATCCTCAAATAAATTTTCAACAATGCTATGTAAAAATAATATGGCCCTTCTCATTAAAATGTGGGGAGGAGAGGAATCCACTGCAAGGCAGTATTACTTTGCCCTATTCTGCTTTTAAATGTTGATTCTGAGGAAATACAGGAGCAAATGCTCTTACACAGCCTCACTGACAGAATTAGAAGTTGATTTTTGACAAGAATCTCTCACTGGTTTCTAACATTCTGAATTCAAGAAAAAAACAAACCACCATAGAAGACACTGTAGTAGCAATATCTGAATTCCAGCGAAGTTGAACGGCTTTTATTTCATCAGGTGCACAGTTTCTGCTTTGAAGGGTTAAACTGCCATTTATTTTACTCTCCCAGACATTGTCAGTAACCACTGATGCCATAACCCTTCTATCTGACACCTTTCACTCTAATGGATGGATGTCCATGATGGAAAACAGAATAACCTTACCATTTTTAATACATTCTAGATACATTTCTTCACTTTACAGAGCAGCAGCAAAATGTATTCACTTCCACTTCATGCTCTCTTCCTTTAACAGATACAGCAACTTCAAAATCATATTTGGCAATAACCAGGCTTTCTATCAAAAGCCATCCAATATCAAGAAAAAATTTAGAGGCAAGAACTACTTCATCCTATAGTATTTTATTTATTTCTACCTAAATATGTTAAAAAATGTCAACACGGAGTTCATTGCTTCAAAAAATTTACAGCTGCAAACACTGTAATAAATAAACCAGGGTCTGAAGCTCAGTTAAAACTCTACGAAAATACAGATTTTGGGCAAAGCCTTCAAACATAATATTATTTTCTAAAAAAAACTAGATCTGCTGATCTTGCAGTAGCATTTGCAAGAGAAAATATCTGGCCTACACAAGACATGGGTCACAAGCAGTAAAGCCATTTACTTCATATTTTAGGTAAGTTACTTAATTGTTTCACATCACCAGCTTCCTTTCTCCTAAGCCAAAGCAGCTCAATTAAAACATCCTTCCTTACTGAAACTACAACAAACTTGAAGAATATTCTCAAGTAAAGCTTCATAGGCTCACATTGCTTAAAAACGTAACTTGAAGCAATCAAAAGAGATCACTGTGAACAATCCCAGTATGAAAATTTAGATACTATAATCTTATCTCAAAGAAATGGAAGTGCCTGTTACATCATATAAACTATCCCCCAGAAGAAGAGATTACTTCCTTCCAAACAGAAATGGAATACCCATGCTAATAAAAATTGCGACCTGATCATGTCATAGAAGCAGAAGGCTTGAAAACCCTGCCAAGGTCATCATCTCTTCAAATAAGCAGGAAGATGCATATCTGCAGCTAAGTGGCTGGTAATGCCTGTCACTGCATCATCTCATTTGCTTTCCAGAATCTTTGAATTCCACATGAATTCCTTTCCTAATTCTAGCTACATAGTCAGATCTTGCTCCATTTACAGCCTGTACCTAGGTAATTACATATTATGCCAACAGAAAAATTAATCAATTGAAGAACCTGCATTTTAAGGAACACCAGAGGTCAGAATTATTAGATGTGAACAGAGTCACAAAACAACGTAACATTTTCGTATGTGTAGCACACCTAGAGCATTTTGAACAAAAATATTGTTCAATGGACTTAAATTTTCCAGATCTAAATATATAGAAATAAAATTCATATTTTCTCCAATTCTGGATCAGCTTAAATTGTTAAAGAGAGACTTCTGAATCCTTTGGCTTTGCTACATCAGTGTCTTGTACTGACAAGAAGTCTGAAGAAATAAGTGAGGAGAGCCAAACTGCACAAATGTCTTTATCACTACTCTGATGTCTTAGAGTAACTGTTAAGCCAATCTGTAAAAACTTTGTTTTATTTACTTCCACATATTCTTGCAAAATCTTTCAAGTTTTATGCAGGTCAGGTTAGCAGTCCTTGCTTTTGGGACTACACACAAACCCCCTCCCCCTGCCTTCCCCATACAATTCATATTGTTACCAATCTGTTATGCATAATACTTAAAAACAGTAATTTTGGACTCAATTCAGTAGCCTAAATATGGCCATTTCACATCCTTTAGGCCACTCTAGGACACCCAGTACACTGCACGAGGCTGGCACACATGACCACAGAGGAGACCTGTGACCTTTGGAGCAGCTGTGTGTGGGCAGGTGGCAGCTGCATCTCAGGGGCCATCGTGCTTGCATTGACCAGCACAGATACACACACACATAGAGAGCTAAAAGGGTTTCCTTCATCTTTTCCTGCCTATCTTTCATGTTTGTACTTCCAGGTGAGGCGTGGCTCACTGTGTTCAGAAACTGCACAGGCAATGTTGATTGTGTTTTCATTTTGCATGAAGGTCCTCCTTCGACTTTATGTTTTATTACCACTTCCAATATGGAATTCCAAATAAATTTCAAATCCATCACTTGTATTTAACTTCTACCTCATATAAATTAAAGACAGATTTAATAAAGATGAAGTGATCATAATACCTATCCACGTTTTTTTTTTAAATATGCATATAGTAACACAAGTATTTTTAAAACTGCTTCAGTTTCTGGAATAGATGTATCTGTTGTTAACTTTCCAAACAGAAATAATTTTCTTCTTGCATTATCATTTGATTTTAAAAATAGCAAATTCTGATAATATTAAAATTGAAATTTGACATGAGTCCTTTTCTGTGGTATTTTATATTAATAAATCAAAGGCATAATAAAAGCATTAATTTTCCCTTTCAAGGCTACTGTCAATGTTTTGTATTAAATTATTCACCAAGTCATATTTTATTTGGAGACTTATTTATCAGCTACAACTGACTGAAAGATATACCCAAAACAAACTACAAGAAAATTTAATCACTCTACCAGTTTTCCAAAATGAACAAAGGCACAGTTTTGGGGACACCAAGGAGGCTCAGATCTATTGACCTTGCATGACCCAAATGCACTACATGAAGACATGAGAATAGGTGATAGACAAAGCTACTGCTTTGTGGAAAAGTATATAATTGATTACTTGAAAACTGATGCCTATATTTGAAATCTTTACTCAATAAAGCTATTTAAATTTGTCTTAGAGCACAACTAGATAGAAACAGAACAGACTGGAAGTGGACTGGAGGGGAAGTGAAGCCACATTGGTGCAGACCCAAAATCCCCACAGCCCTGTAATACTTTCTTCAGCAACAGCAGCTACAAATGGATGTTCAGGAAATGGAAAGAACAGGACAAGTATACATTATATTTCTCCTATATATTCTCCTAGCTTCTATTTTTTGCTCACAGGTTATGCTGAGCCTAATCCAGTTATCTATTCAACAATCCTCAATGGAACTATCTTCCAAGTGGTTTTCATTTTCCCTTCAACCTGTACATACTGTTTCTATCCATAACAACTTTCGTCAGAGAATCTCTCAAATGCCTGCTGTGTAGGAAATTACTTCCTTTTGCATGCTCTGAACACGGTTTCTTGAAGTTTCACTGCGTGGTCTAGGCGTCATTCTCCTTTTGGAATAGCATCTTAACACTCAGTCCCTATCCATTCTCTTCAATAAATTCAAAACTGGGATCCAAAAACACACACATCAAACCAACTCTGAAGACCCCCAGAGGAACTGAAGTCACTAAACATCTCTCTGCTCTACCTGAAAAATGACTGCTTTTTCTCCTTTGGTACAGCACTGAAGCCACTCTCCTTTAGAAGTTGCGTTCCCAGTTTCCTGACTCAGGTGGGCTGTGATACATAGAAGAGGAAAAACAGCATTAAAATTCTCTCTGGACAATTTGGAAAGAGTGCTCTGAACATATCTTACACAGCAATACACTAAAGGAAAGCTTAACACGAGTTAGTTACTTATTTTATTTTATTTTTAGGTGATGAAAGTATGAATAGAAGCAAGACTGCAGCCTGGTGGTTGGAAATTTCACCGGGAAAAATGAAAACTTGCGTTTTGGTCCTGATCCCAGAACTATTTGTGATTTATTCAAAGCTTTCATATCAAACTCACAAAATAAGTTTTAGATGAAGACTGAAATGCACAACTGCCCTGGTTTCACCAAGCTAAACAATACAGGAAGACTAATGATTTCTCTGGGGGTCTATTTAAGCCCAAACAGCTTCATGCTAAGTATATATGCTAGGATGGTCCATAGCACCAAGAGAGAACAGCAGGCTCAGAAACCCACTGGGGCAAGGTACATAGTCATCCCTTGCCAGCATTAAGGCAAAGTTTCTGCCTGCAAAAGAGACAGAGTCTGGAACAATTGCCCAGTAGATCACTAGGTCAAATTAGTTAAATACAAGAAAAGGTTTATACTTCTGATAAGCCTGTCTGAACTCATCCTTCCTTGAACACATAGCTAAGTAGGAGGTCAAAGAAAGAAAGTTCCCATATTCTCATTAAGGTCCTAGAGGACAATGATAATAACACATACAAATTATAGAAAGACAATTACAAAGTGTTTTCTTATTTTCTGGGTAGTGGAATTAAGGTATTACTTTTACTTGAGGGATGGTTTTCCAACTGAAAACCAGAAACTAATTCTCACCAGAATATTTATCCTCATTAATGATTAGCTTCCTGCCAAATCTTAAACTAACAGTTATTTTTATGCCTATACTACCAAGATAACTTTTATATTTTGGTGAGTGATGAAAAAAAATTAATTTTCAAGTGAAACCGCACATCATTCAGCCTTTCTTAGTTTTATATATGTGCCTACAATTGCAAAAGTACTCTGGTGCTGTAATGCCATGAAGAGCAATGGCTAGATTGCTCCTAGTTTGTTTACTTATACTCACAAAAGAAAGTTGCAGCAATTAGTAAAAAATCATTTATCCATGACCCCTCTCTGTCTGACACATCCAAAATATTTCCCTTCATGTCCCAACCCCATATACATCCTGTAAGTTCATAGCACCTCACCCACTCAGTGTCACACTACGATTTATGTGCTAACACCAGGCAGTGCTCTCAGAACAGTTATAAACATTAAACATCATTAATATTTTTCCTTATTACAACACATGGATGTGGCAGGGTTTGTCATACCATTTTAGCAACTAAGCAGGATGAAACCTAGAAAACAGATGTTTTCCACTTTCTTGATCTAAGTGTGTTTTCTCATTGAATATCATCCATTAACAGTGTATCACTCAAAGGCTACTACTACATAGAACACAAGGTACAAAATTCTAAGAAATCTGAAACTGAAGAAAGGCCATCTTTGAAAACTAGAAATTATTCAACTGATAATCCTGCCAGCCAACTGTGCAATTATGTGTTTGCTGCTCAAAAGTGGTCAATATCAGCAGAAAAGTTTCCTGTTAAACAGAGATGAAAGCATGGGAGAAGGTACTAGTGCACTATAATCCAGGCATCTGTCTCAGCATTTCAATGAGCAGTAGTAGCTGAACCAAATGAAACTGCAGGAGAGGATTAGGCAAAATAGTCTGAGAGCCACTCTAAGGGGTTTAATAAATAAATAAAAAATATTTTACCCTTAGACATATTTTCCAATTCTGTTATAGTCTTCTTCTAGGTACTTAGCAAGAGCAGTAATTTTCTGTACAGGATTCCTCCCAATATACTAGAAGAATCCTAGGAAAACTACTATATTCAATATTCATTTTTCTGAATGCACAAGAGGAAAAAAAATCGAAAAACCCACTTAGTTCAAAATAACACTTTGTTGTTTGAAAATTGTTACAAAATACCTTTTGCCTATATTCCAGGTCCAATTTTAAATTCTTAATCATAATTAGCTTTTTCAGTATACTAGCAATACCTAAAGCTATGCAAATCACTGACATCAGTCCGTTGCCACAATTTTCAGCTACATTGGGAGCCATCATGCAGATACTGGCTCTGAAACCATTTCAGATAATATTCTTTACAATGCCAGTTCCATTAGGCGACTTAACATCCAAAATGTCGAACATTTGCCTTCCCCAATGTGTCTAGTGATTCCAGCAAGAATACTATTTTGAGAACCCAATCAAATGTTTAAAAAACTTAACCTACACATAGGTTGATTGATCAAATCCATTGCTAGTTTATTATAATTTAGTGGCATTGTGGTTACTCAGGAGCTAATTAAAATCTGGCTGTATTATTTAAATCCCATCTGTTCTCTCTTCCTCCCTTACCCTGTTGGAAGATCAGTTGGAATATTCATAGCCACAAGAGTAAATCATGTCCTGTAAAGGTGGGTATCTGATTAATACAAAAGATGCAGGAAAACAAAGCTGTACTGCTATTGTGCAACAACTATGAACATAATTCATAAACTCCTTTAAATTGTTATCACAGTTTGAAACTGATTAAACAGAGCTCCTGCACTGTCTAACTTCCCAACTTGCAAGTAATTTTTGTTTCTGTTTGTCAACTTTTCAACATTCTTCTAAAATTATAGACAAATGAAACAGTATTTTCTGTTCTGGTATGCTTCAAACACTCTTCTCAATCCTTTGTGCTGTTTCCCTGTTTCTACATCTGAGGAATACATTAGGTCTTCCTGTCACAATATTGCACAGGCATATCATGGTTGCTTGGTTCCCTCAATACTCTTTCCAGAACCATTGTTTTCTGAGACACAGAGTAGGATTACAATAAATGTGCAAATATAACACTTGCTTGGCTCATTCTATGATTCATGTTCAAGTCCTGCTTCCGTGACTCACTGTATTCTAACACCAATCCTGGAATCACTGCTGGAGTGATCCAACCAGCTTAGAGCAAAGACTGCAAACTCAGCTGAGTTTCCCAGGAAACACAAGCACGGCTCTCAGCCCCATTTGCTGTAGGGTTCCCTTCAGATAGACAGTGTGTATACATACTCAGTTTAGTTTCCCCCTTCCCCTGAAACTTTCCCTTTCCCCTGATTTCTATTCCCCTGAACCCAAAGGACTTGCATCTTCTTCATTTGCAGCCAGACACAAAAATGCGCATCTTATCACTCAGGTACACAGGTACAACCCTCTCACTATCAAGGATATGAAGCATGTTAAAAATTGTGCCTTGGTGCTGCATGGGTGACAAATCCCAGCACTGTGGTATGGATGCAAACACCCACTCTAGTGAGGACTCATTTTGGATTAGTTCATGGTTGTGATAAGGTAAGAACAACCTGGAGTTAATTTATATTGGAGCAGACATATCATTGTAAAGTCCAGAATGTATTTACATGAAGCAATACTGCTCCAAAACATCTAGATGAATGAAAATTTTCTTGTAGGCAAACTAAATTCTACTGGAAAAGGTGATAAAAACAGTACTTGTCGTAAGACTAAAAAAAAAGGTCTCTACAAGTAAGTTTGCCTCTACATGCTACTATATCTACTTGTCACTGTGGATAGGCACATTCATTCTCATACTTTCCTGACTTAACTCACTAAATCTCTGAAGAATTTGTGATTTTTTTACTTTAAAGCAAATGCTAAAGTATTCTTGTCACAATGATACTTTAATGACACGGAGAGAATTAACTGAAATATTCACAAATTTGCCCAGAATTAATATTTTCAGCAAAGCAGTGCATCACTGCCACAATGCCCATATAAACAGCATTTATGACAGAGCATTAAGACTAGCAACAAAATTCAGTGTTGACAATGGAAAGCATATGTGAAACAGCACATTGTTTTAAGATGATTCATTCTAATCCCGTTGAAGACATTAGTAGTTTGGTTTAAAACTTAAATTATAACATTTTAAGACCTTAAAAATGAAAATTAGGAGACAAGTCTGGAGCTAGCAATGTTGGTTATAAAAGAAATCCATTTGAATTACAAAAGAAACACTCTCTAGAAAAAATGCAAAAGGGAGGCATTTGGATAACAGCAGATAAAAACTGGCACTCACTGAATATAAATCATAATCACTACCATTTGAAACACAAATTCTGTGGGGGAAAAAAATCCAAACTCTAAAAAACAAACTATTTAAAAAAAAAACCCTCAGATGCATTTAATTATCCACTCACAATTACCATGTAACAGTTGTTCTGTAATAAAATCCCAGGTTATTTAAGCCATATCTGAATAAGGTAAATTTTCTAGGGTGAGGAGCTATTAAGTAGGGAATCTCACTAATTTAAAACTTTTAACTAAATGACTGAAGATGACAGCTCTTTCAGTTAGATTTCCTAGTCCATCCAAATTTGTAAAAAATATAACATAGTAGAATGTTCTCTGGGTGATCCACTGTAGGAAAGCAATGAAGGAGAAAGAGGTATGCCCTGGAGCAGTAAGGTTATAAAATTTTAAAAAGGCAATATGCTGAGCTATGTTGTATAGGAAAATGGGCAAGTGTCCAAATTAGGAATAGGTAGATGTGAATTATCTGCACTTACATTTGATTTCACCACTGGAAAAGCTGTCTTAGAGTATTTACTTTTAGAATATTGTTACCACAGTGTATTGCAGGAAATTTGAATGTCATAAAGATGTATTTTATAATAATTATAAAAGACAAAAAAGTTATAAAAATTTGAAAAATCATTTCAGGACTTAGCTATCAAACTCTAAGTGCTGTAGCTCTACCAGCTGTATGTTCAAACAATGGATGTTAGCATTCTTTTGGACAGGGGCGGGAGGGCCTAAGTGATAGATAATCACTTATTAACCACAAGTCTGGTTTGCAAAAAGAAACTCCTACACCAAGAATAAAGAAATTTTGACCTCTTAAGAATATTGATCTGAAGTGACAGCAAATTTGAAGTAAAAAACCTGTAGTGAATACATTATATATATACATATCCTTTTCCAGTGCTTACAGAAGAGACAGCAAATACAGAGAAAGCATAGAAACATAGAGGTGGGTAGTCACCCAATGTAACTGGATATGTGCCAATAATCTGGAATGAAAAAGGGATAAAAAGCATGAAGTTTAACAGATTCAGAATTGTTGAGTGAGCAATGAAATTAGAAAGCTTCAGGTTTTCTGCACTAGATGACCATTGTTCTGAAAATGGCTGATGCCTATGCTTCTTTCTTATTCAACACTCTCAGTGGAAGATACTTCTGCCTGATGACAATGTTGAATCAGCCTCATGTATAATATCACCTATAGAGTGTCTTTTATCAGTTTTTAAATTGCCCCTTTAATGGAAATAAACCTCAAAATTCTGGAGCACAGTAGTGCTGGCAGCTGTTAGCAGAAATGTTCAACTTATGGGTTGGAGGAACATCGGGTGGACATCCATAGCTCCTAAAGATAACTGGCACAAGTGCACCAGCCTAACTGGCCTCCTACAACAAAGTCTCTCAGGTAGAAATTGCCATGGGAGACCCTGGAACTTCCCTCCTCTGAAATGAGATGTCACCTTCATTCTCACAGTTCACAATTGGAGTCATTAACACAGAAGAAAAAATACAAAATATTAACTCCACTCACAGATGTCTGCATATAGCACCCTTTGCACAACAATACCATTATTCTTATTTGCAAAGCTCTAGCATTTCAGATTATTTAAAGAACAGTCCCACGAGGTCTACACAGAGAGAGGCCTAGTCTGACAGTGTACCTTGTTTCCCTTGCATTCTATATTTTGGCCAGCATCATGTACTGAATCTTTTCCTTCATTTCAAAATTGGACAATTCTGCCATCTTCCTTGACTACCAGTCACTAAAACTTGGCATTCAGCTTTTCATTCCTTATTTGTCTTTCAGGCCACCCCTTATTCACACTGCTGATAATACATTGGAAAAGAAAGGTACTGATGCTAACGCAGGAAGCCTCTAAGCTGCAAACTGCTGGATAGAAAAGGTGCATTCTTTGGAAATGTTATAATAAATTGATTATATTCTTATATATTTAAATATGCATTCCCTTTCACCACTGCTGGTGACAGGACTTTGTGCTACATAAACATGTGATCTGACCCAATGTGGCCTTTCTTTTGTTTCCAGAGTTCAGTCTAATCAAACTGCTAACTTCAGTTTCAGAGATGAAATAAAATCCCTTTGATCTCATAGATTAGAGGGCAGCAAGTTACAAGTAGATTGCATCTCACCTATGTGAGAAAAGCTTTTTAGAAATGTTTCACATCCATTGATGAAAACACATAGGAAAAAAGCTTTTTTTAAAAAGCCACGTACACGGGCAAGAATTAGCAAGCCTGTATGATGTATTTTTAACTAGTTTATCAAAACCAGAGAAATCTCAGACTGGAGGGAATTGTGCCATAATGTCTCTGTATCATCTACAGAATTCAGCCTTGCAGATATACCCTGGTGACTACTGTTCTCCTCAGAGCACAGGAAGCCTCCTTCCTCTAGCTTCTCATATTGTGGAAACCTGACATGTTCACATGAGGTCCTGAGCCATTTCCTAAAGGGAATCCTCCCTAAAGCAAGTGTAAAGTAATTCTTCTGGAAACCTCTAAAAGCTCAAAACTAGTTTCAAGTGATTGTTAACAGGACCCAGAAAGTTTTGCAAAACTTGTGGGCAAACATAAAGGGAAGAAACAAGGCCCCAAAAGCGAGAGTATCGCTCAACAGAGACACAACTTCTGAGGGCCCAGCTAAAGCTGGCCCTGACTACAGTAACTCATTTCCACAGCCACAGGTGACAGGCAGCCCAAAGTGACCCGCGGTCATACTGACATTCTCACGTTCGAGAGGACAGAAGACATAACGGCTTCATGTTTGCAAACAGTGCTGAACACCCTGATTAAAATTAAACAAGGGCAAGTGTTAAGAGAAATGAAACCAGGGGCATAACAATACACAGCTATCTGAGCCCTCGAGCACAGAAAAGCAAAATGGCAACCTCTCATAAGAATTCCCTTTATACAGCTTAACAGGACAGACACAGACCCAAACTGGGGTCTGCTTCAGCCATGACCATGCCACGGGACAGGAGGACAGACACTTGACAACCAAAAGGGCTAATCTGGCCCAAAAAATGAGCTCCTACAAAATCCACACCTACTTCTCCTTTTGTGGTTTTCTAAATAAGATTTTATGTTATATTCACTACCATGATTTCTGGACATTTGTGCTGTTCTAGCCATATTTTACTTCTCTCTCACATACTTTCTGTCCTAAACTTCTCTTCCTCTGTCCAAGAACTCTAGTTTTTCCCAAGCAGTCCGTTCCTCACCCACAATAAAAAGTGGGGAAGGGAACAAGAGAGTTATAGTACAAGAGTTATACCTTCTCCCTGGAAAATACAAAGTTACTGCATCACATAAATGAAAACAAACAAGAGAAAATGGATTGAGAGAAATGCCAGACCAGAGATACCCTTCCCACAGATAACCCTTCAGGGCACTCAGCACACACAGCAAACTTCCCATTATCCCACAGGATCTTACAAGATTGTCCCATATGGATTCCTTCCCATTAATTGAGGAGTCCTACACACTGTCATTATCAGGAATGCACATGTTATTTGCATGAGTAAGAGTGGTAGAAATGAAGTCAAAAATGCATCCATTTTTTCATCTGTCATTGCTGACTATCCAGTTGTATAATTACCTAGAATTCAGAAAGAAGCTTAGGCAAATTACTGAAGCCTGCCAAGGGCTATCTGAAGATCAGGGCACAAAAACCTGCAAGTAGAGCAAGAAGAATAATCCTTTGCAGAAGTACATGGAATAACTAGACAGCTTTTAAAGGAAGCACAAACTTGCTTTGTGAACAACTCAGGAAAAGATCTGTCTGAAATGCAGTTGAGTGTAGAACAGGCTATAGAAAGATATTAAACAGTGAATACAAAAAAAATTGCCAGTCAGCTTATCTCCACCCAGGACCGCTAAAAACTCCAGAATGAAGCAATTAAGTTATAATAATCAGTGGTACACTCTCAAATCTAACCTCATACATTATGACTGACAAATGGCTGACAAAGAATTCTGCCATAAATCTATGTTTTTCTATACTTGGAATACCAGTTGCAAGTTTTGTCCCTTCCTCCTAAGCAGTATATGCAAGGACACAAAAGGTTTAAGATAACAAGGATGACAAAAGGTCTGGAGAACATGCAGAATGTCTCCTTTTTATGAGGGATGAAAAATAAAGTAAACTGGGATTGCAGTCTTAAATTAAAAGAGGCTCATTAGAGGAAATATAACAGAGATCAGTCACTTCATGAAAAACATGGAGAAAACGGGTGGATTTTGACTCTTTACCAGTACAAGAACCACAGGGCATGAAATGAAGCCACTTACAGCCAGGTTCAAAACAACCAGAGATAATTTTTTCATATAACAGAGAGCTCATTGCTAAATTACTTTCCAGATGTTCTAAATTCGCTTGGATTCTAAGGGACACAGAAAGCTGAGAAGATCAAACCACTCAAGTTCACTAAATACTCAAAAGCCTGACCTGGCTCCTTAAATCCCTAAATTAACCGAGGGCAGGAAGACTATTAGAGGGAGCAAATGCATTTGATTTTCCTTCTCTCATGGTTCTTACCCTTCCCTCTGCTTAGCAACATCTTGGGCTAAAAGCAAGGGAAGGTGCATTCTTATCTCTGAGCTTTTTCAGCAGCAGAGGTTCCAGCACATGTGTAGAAAAAAGAAGCCACAACACATCTTTCACCTGTTTAGTGTGATTTATCCCATAGGCTCCCAATTACTGCTGTGTGCCCTAATTAGGATGTGCTTTGCATAATGTGCAAATAGCCAAGGTGTGCCAGAGGCTGCACAGTCTCAGTACAAAACAAGAAAGGGAAAAAAGCATAAAAGTGCCTTTTTCTTTTCCACAGCACTTGGTTAGAGTGCACCAGAACTGACCCTAGATTCAGCACATTGTCTTGGAATGTTAACAGGCAAATATTATCATGTGCAGAGAATCATTCTAAGTTCATATCTGTTTATGCAAATCTCGTCAAGCACAAATGTTTAGCTAACCAAAAGTCCTTCTAAGAAACCTAATTATTTTCCTCAAGTGTCCTGAACATTAGTGATACACATGAAATAATTCTATCCTGCTGCATACTGCAATTCTTACCACTTCATACAGTTATGCATCTGGCTCTAACAAAATATTATTCTTTGATTTAAGAAGCATTATAGAACTGCATTATAGAAAATCTAGTAACAGTGCCAGCAATTAAGGTTGTGCAACAGCTCTTTTCATATTTTCCTCTTCTTACAACAGTTTGGACTAAAATTTATTGCAGTGATTTGCTGTGCTGTATACAGGATAAATTTTTCCATGGATAATCTGTGATGCTCCCAAGGACAACACTGAGAAAAGTACATCCATTGTCCTTTTACTGATTGTTTCAAATACTTCTGTATTCTCAAGCAGAGTTCAAAATAGTGAAGTTTGAGCTGCAAGTTAGAAGGGTCTTCAGCTTCTCTGTGAAATTTTACTTCATTTTTACCAAATTAGATAGTTCTTACCAGCTAAAATCTCTCAGTCTAAGAGGAAGATTATTCTTGAATGGTATTGCACATATTTTAAGAACCTTTACATTAATATCAACTTTCAGCTTGGTTACTGCCTTTTAGCTTAAATGGCACTATCCATTACCTGAAGATTACAGTCCTTGATTCAGAGTATTCTGTCATATCTCTCATACCTCTTCCAGATTTCTTCCTTTCAAATTACAGTTTATACATTTTTGCTCATCTTCTAGTTCAAACCAATTTTCTAGCACATGTGTGACCTGAACAAAAATTAAATAAAATATAATGCAGAACCTTATACAATTGAATAGATATTTCTCTACCTTCCAGGATATGAGAGTCACTGAGGGGAAGAGACCTTGAGAAATTCATTAGTCCAACCCCCTGTGCTCAAGCAGAGGCAGCCTGAGCATGTTGCTTAGGACTGTGCAGAACCAGAGTTTTAATATCCCCACAGGTGGAGACTCCACAACCTGTCTGGCCAGCTCATTCCAATGCTTGACTCCCCCCCTTATTGTAAGAAAAGTTCTTCCTGTATTTATGCAGAATTTCTTGTGTTTCAATTTGTGCTCATCACCTCCTGTGCTCGGGCACCGAGAAGAATCTGGCTCCATCTTCTTTATGTCTGTACAATATGTGTATAGAGCTGCCTCCCATCAGGTACTCATATATATTGACAAGAACTCCTCAGACTTCACTTCAGGCTGAACAGACTCAGTTCCTTCTGCCCCTTAGATGCCCCAATCCCTGAATCACCTCTGTGGCCCTTTGCTGGACCAACTGCAGTATCCGTATCTTTTTTGTACTCTGAAATATCCACTGAAACACATGAGCATATTGACTTGATTACAGCTGCATTAATGGTATCCATTCACAACCATCCAATTAACAACTGCCGCGCTGATGTATGCCTACAAACACCTAAACATATCTAAGTATACCTGACTTGAAGTGTTCTTCAGCTGACTTCAGGCAGGGAGATCTCGTTTTATAGAGACAATTGAGAGTATTACATTCCTTTCATTTCACAGCATGACAATTCCGTTACAGTTTAGTAAACTGTACAGTTCAGTTACTGCAGACCTTATGCTTTAGGGATTTTAATCTTCACCAATCTAGTCAATGCTTTTCCCTGTGATTTTTCCCCAAATGCTTCAACTGATGTTGATCAAACCAGTTGGGTTTTCTTAGTCTGGAAAATATATTAGCAGAGAAATAATCACATTATTGTACACAATCAACTTTTGGTTTTAACACATTTTTTCTTTATCACCTAATTTTTAATCCCTCCTTCCTTCAAAATGTGGTCTAAAGCTTAGCACAGAACTGAAGACAGACTGTAGTTAACCCTCACCATTTTTTTTTCTTTGCAAATAACAGATACTCTCTTTGACAGTATATAATCAAAATATTTACCACTTGACAGATGATAAAAATATCAGCCTTGGAATCTCAAGAGTACTATCTCTCAAACTATTTCATCATGCTACTTTAAATACATTCAATTTTAATTTTTAACTTCCTGTGTAAATCAGAGGTGAAGTTAAGATTGACACTTAAGCCTCAGGGTTAGATATTAATATTTAAAGTGCTATATAATGCTAAGCAATGAGAAAAATAAGGTCTCCAAAGACTACTTTCTACTAATCTAATTTTTACTCAATCCATGATCTCTAAAATAGAAATACTATTGCTCTCTTGTCCTCAGTGATTTTGAAATGGTGTCTTATATTAAACCATAAAAAGACTTAAAGGAAATTAATAAAGTTATTAATCTCCATAATATTTTATCAGCAATATTTAACATAAGGACTTTACTATACATTACACGATGATGATGAAACATGGAATAGGTGCTCATCAGTTATGCCTCTTGTATTTTGTGCCAGAAAAAGAGATTTTACAAGAAATATCATGCAATCATGTCATTAGAATTTTATCCTATACTCTGCATAAACAATAAAGCTGAACTAAGAATGAAATAGCAGTCCTTAAAACTTTGTAGTCTACATATTTCTGCTCTGATATTCAGTATTTGTCTGACAAACACATTACTGAAAAAGTAATTAAAAGCATCTTTCTCATTAGCAGTAAGGAATCAAGTATCTATACATACCTTGTTTTACTAAAATACAGTCTCACTGCTGAAATAATACTTTAATGTCAATAGATAAAACATATTGTTTCTCAGGCAACATGCTGAACATGTGCCAATAGACATTGTCTGACACACTAAGGAGTGTTATATCTGCCAT
Source organism: Drymodes brunneopygia (assembly GCA_013400955.1). Taxonomy (NCBI): domain Eukaryota; kingdom Metazoa; phylum Chordata; class Aves; order Passeriformes; family Petroicidae; genus Drymodes; species Drymodes brunneopygia. The sequence continues at coordinate 1,020,790 of VZTZ01040326.1, forward strand.
CAAGTATCGAATTGCATGACAAAAAAAAAAAACTTTCCTTATTCTCATACGAAACAGCATTTCAAATATAAATGTAAAGAGGGAAAAGGAAGGCAAGCAAAACTTACGGAAAAACCACAACAAACACAGCATTCTGTTTAAAGAGTTTTCAGAACTTCCTCTCGACTTGCAGTTGAAAAACCCTATGGTCACCAAGAATTTATTTGAAACTCCTCTGTATAGCTTCCCACCTCTCTTCCTGAATCAAACCAAGAAGAAAAGAAAAAAATCCTTCAAACCACTGACATATCCAGATGGTGAAGTTCAGTTCTCCAGGAAAGGACTGCATTTATAATATACTGTGCTCAGATACATATGGTAACAAATAAGAGTAGATAACAGATTTTAGATACGCTGGTGGTGACTTGAAGTTGACCCTTCAAAAAAAATAACCATTTTGGATATATGTAAAAAAAAAATCGTTTTGGATATATGTCAGACTAAATTAATACCAACTGCCCTCAGGAAAAGGACATGAACAAACATCACAGGTCAGAGTCTGGCCACTAGAAACCACTTTTACACCAATATGACCAACGAAGTCAGACTCATGTAATTTCTATACAGATCAACAGAGAAAATCTCACTAATCTTAGGTAATGGTTCCAAGTCAAGATACTCCAATAACCATTTTTCCCATCACTACTAAATTCATGTGTCTAGGCCTCTATTTATAGAAGTATTACGTCTTTATAGTGTGCCAGAACTTGAGGAAACGGACACTGATGCCATCTCTCAATCTGCTTCAGGAGGTGTTGGCTACAATGTACCACACCTGAAATGTTTCTGCACTGATGCAGGCAGCGTGAGGAACAAACAAGAGGAGCTGAGGCTTTGGCCCAGTCCCAAAGATCTGACATCAGTGGTATAAGTGAAATCTGGTGGGATGAGCCCCTGGAAAACCATTTTTTGTGGGTGCTGTGGTCAATCAGTGCTGGTCACTTTTTAAACTTCATCTCCTAAGGGCACAGGAGCAGCCAATTTCCAAATACAAGAATTTAAGCAGGTGAGGGCAGAAGGCCAGCTTAGCTGAACAGGAATCTTCTCTTGGAAGCATAAGAAAAAGAAAGAAGGTGTATGGCTAGTGGAAGGAAGGTCAAGTCAGATGACATGGGAAGAATACAGAGATGGTTGCTGCCACATAGAGAAATTCATGCAACCCAAGCTCATCTGAACAGAACTGTGGGGGTCAATAAAAAGAGGGCTTTCAAATACATTAATGGCAACAGGCAGTATAAAAATAACTGGCCCATTACAGGATGAGCATGGTCACCCCACAAACAGGGAGAAGGCAGAGGTGTTTAACACGTTCTTTGTCTTCAACACGAATAACTGGGACCACCAAGGGGGGTCTCAGTGCCCTGAGCTGGAGGACCATTACTGTGAGATTTATCAGCTCCCTGTCAATCCTGGAAGTGGCTCCAGCTGGTGAAGGGCATGGAGGAGAAGCCACCTGAGATCACTTGGTTGGTTAAGCCTGGAGGAGACGGAGATGAGACTCCGTTGTAGTTACAGCTTCCTCATGAGGGGAAGAGGAGGGGCAGGCACTGATCTCTTCTCTGTGGTGACCAGCGACAGGACCCAAGGGAATGACCTGAAGCTGTGTCAGCGGAGGTTGACACTGGATATCAGGAAAAGGCTCTTGACCCAGAGGGTAGTTGGGCACTGGAAAAGGCTCCCCAGGAAAGTGGTCACAGCACCAGCCTGATAGATTTCAAGGAGCATTTGGACAATGCTCTCAGGTACATGGTCTTTAATGGGAGCAAAAAAGGAGGAATTTTGATAATACATTTCCTTTCCACAATGCTTTTTTTCTGACTTATGGGGTTCTTGGCCTTCCATTTTCCAGTAGTTCCTTCCCAAACTTAAGCCATTACTTCAGTGGGACCAGAAGTACTGCTGGCAGGTTGCATGGTTTTCTGATTCAAGATTAAAATGCACACATACACACAGCTCTCAGTTACTAAGGTTTTTTTAGGTCTGGTCCCTGATCTAGATTACAGTACAGTTCAACAGCCAGCGAATCTGCTCTACAGAAGGGGTGACAGTAACTCTGTGAGAATCACCAGCAGGACAGCCAGAATGTCTCAAGTCAACATTGCTAATAGATTGTTCATAAAGTGAAATCACTGCCTGACTTATTCTCATGCAATATCAACATTCATGAACTATGCCCATTGCCTTTTTGGCTGTAGTCCATTCATTTTTAAACAGGCACAGCAACTAATTTTTATTTTTGTTATTTTTAAAATACAAAGTCAGCTCCAAACTCCTTTACATCTGAAATGGTTTTCAAATGCACAAAAAAAGACATACAAGTCTGACAAAGTCCCCTGGGGAAGAAGGAAAAAAATAATTGTGAAAGCCTCGGCATAAATACATCCAGACATGCACAACTGTATACAAACAAAGCTAGCAGGCAATATACATGTCTGCAGAATATGTTCATAAAATGCCTTGAAGACAGCAATATATATAGCTTAATATATATAGATTAATAGACAGATATATAGATTTAGTTCTGCACTGTTAGCAGTGGGAAAAAAAGAAATTACTATTTTAATGACCACCTTTTCAAATCAGTTGTATTGCATTTCAACATTTCAACAGTCAGTAAAATAATATGGCATAAGGAAATTGGAAATCATTATAAAAAGGTGCTTAGAACCTAGATGACTAGGATTTAATTTTTGTAATCTCAAATAACCACTTCTGGAGAAAAAGGGTTTTGGAAAAAAAACCTGCAAACTTCACGTGGGTCTTACTACGAACCATCTGCTAATTAATTATTAGTTCATCAAGGATTCTAACACACAAACAAAAACAGATATGGCATGCTCTATGTGAACTTCCTGATGTCTCCTTTGCACTCAGGCCATGTGAACATTTGTGTATGCTATGTTATTACTTTATGAAAAACTGAATCAGCTCACACACTTCCTAGCTGCTTACACATCTGAATGGTTAGAGCAGCAGGAAAGGAGTAACAGATGTTTTATTAACCAAGCTTCTTCTGAGAATACATAGTTCAAACAATTTCACCTTGCCTAATATCTAAATGTAATAAAATTTCTTTTCTTTTCATTGAAAAATCTTTGAAAATATTTGATTAAGAGAATTATTCTTTCAAAATCTTTCCACTGAGAAAAGAACATCAAAACACACATAAGGGTATACATCTATTTTATTTACACCTATTTTTAAATGTGGGGTTTATCTGGAAAGCAAACTATTTCCTCTCCATTTCATTCCATGCTGGAAGTTCTTACTCCTAAGAAAAGAAATCATATTATCAATATAAGGTCCATCATTTCCCAGGGCCAAACTTCCAGGCCTGAGCCTGATTTTTCCATTGCCTCACTCAGGTAAGGTGCATATAGATACAAGTTATACTGGAAATCAGTGCAGGCACACGTACACACTGAAATAATTCTTTAAGAAATGGAACATTCAGAATTCAGAACTGCAACAAAATAAAAAAATACAACAGGCTTCATATTGACTACTAAACCTACATAGATTATAATGCATATACCTATAGCACCCCCTGGCCTCCAGAATTAAGGGAGTCGACGGAAAAATTGAGACTGTAATTCTCACAGAGAATTCCTCAGCTGCATAATGAGAAAACAATGAATTATCACAGGAACTCTGCAAGGTGATTTCTCTGAAGATTGTAGTCCATAATAAGCAATTATACAAATATAAATGGGAGTACTTTCTTCATCCAATCCAGAGGCAGAGATCCTACTACACACAGTTGACTGTTCCACTTCCTAATTCCACGTAAGGTTGCAATACCAGCACTGGAAAAAACAAATTAGAAATCTGTAGATCCCCCTGATACACACTACTAAATGTTCAGGATAATACAAGGAACAGTGAAACTAAAAACCTAAAAGCCTGGCAAGTAAATTCTGCTTCTGATTCAATCACAATGACGCTACAGAAAGCATTGTGCTTTTTTCCAGTAAAAGATGTTGCTAAGGGTACCCAGACAAATAAACAGGCAAGAGAAGAAAAGGAAAAAGAAAAAAAGCAAAAGTGTCTGGAAATAAAAAAATTCATAAGGTATCTAGAGGGTGCTCTCATCTGAGAAGGTTGGTAAGAAGCTGTTTTGCACAGAACTAGAAATCTTTTAAAAAGTAGACAGACTTTTAAAGCCAACAATAAACTGAAGACATAATGTTAAAAGATTCAAGGATGTGTCTATTAATAGAACAGATGTCCACAGTAATACTCTTAAAACAAGGCTTCATATTACTACAGCAATACCAGCATGAAAATTTCAAGAAATATGTCAATATTCATTAATAAATTTCATATCACACTACCCCATCTACATAAGAAATCGCAATGAGAAAGGCTCCTGGGAATGCCACAATTATCAGCAGAGTCAGAACTAGAGTGAATGGACAATGAGTCAAGAGTAGTAGAGAACAAGATGTAGAGAACATGAGCTATGCAAAGCTTTTTCACCTGTGCATGTGAAAAGGATCCAGGAAAATTCATTTCCTAGTCCTGTACTTCGGTCAGACAATTTATCTTCTACCTAAACACTGCTCAGTTCCCTAAACTATAACCTAGCACAATGATTGGTGTGTCTGAGAGGATTTTCTAATAGGAAATCTCTTCCTTGAAAGTTACCTAGAGAATTGCATCTTTTCCAATTGCTAATTATCCCCTTCTTAAATACTTGCATCTTTTTTGCAAGCTTCTGACCTTAATATGTTTTGACCTGCTATCTCAAGGGGATTTCTATCATGAAACTATTATTCATACACAGAAATTAATAAATCACCACCATTTATAAGGCTGATTGTCTTTGGATTAGACTAAGACAGACGTTCTCCTGGAGCTCTCCTACAACTTAAGGGTGGGTTTAACTCTGATGATTTCCAATTTTTCAGTTGTGGCAGGCTCACTTAGAAGCAAGAAATATATAAAGAAAGCATGTTTCTCTTTTGACAGATTTTATAAATACTTCAAGTCTTTAAATCCAACAACATTCAGCCTCCAGCTACCTTTACAAGAAACAAGCTATTATGGAATTTTTTTAAAGCCATTCAGGTAAAAGATGACACCCTCTTCTCTACCCATGTGAGAATAATCTGAAAAAGCTTATGTGTGCATGAGTGTCTTTACTCATATGCAGGAAAAATTCTATTGAAAGGTGGCAAAGAAGTCCTTTAATGACCTAAAAAAAAAAAATCCCAGAAATCTGTACTAAATGCCAATTTGAGAAACAACATAATTTGAGTGTAGCAATACTTTTCAGAGCAAAACCAAAATACAGTTTCAGGTCTGAAAAGAAAGATATTGAGGGGAGAGCAGGGGAGTAAGAGCCTGTCCTGGTTCCAACCAGGCCAGGGTTGATTTTTGTAGTAGCCAGGAGGTGACATGGCTAAGACACGGAGTTATTCTATACAACCTCTCATCATTTTCCAGGGATGGGGGAAGGGCTCCCTTCTGGCATTAACACAGCAGAAGCAGTGAGGTGCTGTCTGTTGTCAAGGGGTTACATGTAAGTCATTCATTTCTTGTACCTTCTGTCATTAGTATTGTTGCTGTTACTGCTTGTTTTCTTATCTCATTGCTGTTTCCAGTAAATTGTTCTAATCTCAGTCTGTGATCTTTACCTTTTGTATCCCCAAATCTCATCTCCAGCCTGCCACAGGGAAGGGGGAGGGGGAAGAGAGCAAGCAGCACATGGTTTGGAGAGCCTCAGTGGGAGCATCATCCCCAAACCATGACAGAGACAAGTAGCATCTCTGCAAAATTAACTTCTTGATATATGACATTAGTCTGTGCTAATGGCATCATCATTACAGACAAGAATATTTAAATATGCATGTGCGTATGCACACACACATACATCTGCATGTGTATTGATATATATATGTGTGTGTGTATATATGTATATACATATACACATTAATATATGAATGAAAGAATGAAGCCTAAGCTTTTCATGGTATTTGTTCAGACTCAAAGGAAGCAACTGTTCTCCAAAGGGAAAAAAAAAACAAGATACTTCAAAGGTTATTACAAAAACTGCGGCTTTGTGATTCACCTCTTCCTCAAAGATTTTGTGGCAATTTGACTTACTTTGAAGTGAGAATAAGCTGCAGAAATTGAAAGCTGTCAAATTTATCTGATTTATGCTTTTGACTTTTGTACTCTCTGAAAACCCTTTTGCAACCAAAACCATTTTCGAACTGTGAAATGAATCAAAGTTTACTAAACCATTCAAAACTGAGAAAACAGTCAGAGACTTCAACATCTGAAGATGTCACTGTTCTGGTTACACTTCTCCTCCCTTCCCAAGGCAATGTGGGCAAACCTTCCTGCCACTCACAAGAGCTGTAGATGTGATAGAGCTGGTAGTTGCAGGATCTGGGGAGACCTCCCAACAGTCTCTGCCTTCAGCTGACCCTGTCAGCAAGAGGGACGAGGTCTATCCATGAAGGAATCAGGGAGCAGCACGCATGCAGGGAACTACCATACAGGACAGACAGTGCAGCCTTGGGCAGAACTGTCACCACTTGAGAAGGTACAGGGAACATGGAGGGACAAGTGAAGATTTAAGGCCTGAACAAAAGAAGTGAGAGAGCAAAAAGTAAACCAAATAACAACAATGAGAAGGAAATAAGAAGGAGGAAAAGAAGTGGTGACTGTCAGCCAGTAGAAAGTGTACCAGTAAAGGGACTGAAGAGTTTCCTTCTGAACCAGGCATCGAGTGGTAACTGCAACTTTATGTTGAAGGGAAATAGTGTGGAAACACACAACTAACAAAACCTCAGCCTGTGGATTACATCTTGCAGCAGCACAGCTGAATGTGCCTTCCAGCCTGAGCTGAACCACAGCACATACCACCAGAGCATCTTTATAGCAGCGCTGGGAGCAGCTCAGCTCAGCCAGTGGTGGATTCTTCCTTCACTTCCCCTGCTTCCAGGACAAAGTAGGCTCCAAAGACAAGCAACACTACTTCAAGTATTCTCCATAAGCATTTGCTATGTTAACATTCTACGGGCTTGCCATTAGACCAAGAAATCCTTCACCAAGATGGAGGGTGTCTTCTCTAGGCTTCACAATGCCTTATAAACTGACCCACAGGTTAAACACAAAACATAACACAGACAGGGGAGGTTTCTGTACCTCATAGGCTGATACATCTGGGTCAACTAAGACAAGAAAGTTGTTCCTTCAAAGACATACCATCAACAGAATGGAAAAATCAGCTTGCCAGTTCTGGTTGCCAAGCAATACTCAAGAAAATTGCAGAAACCATCAATCATGTACGCCCAGAACAGACTAATATGCTTCAAAGTTAGAAGGCAACTTAAAGGTGAGTTATTTTGCTATTTCAACTGAATAGTCATTTTAGTACGAACAGAACTGCTCTATTATGAGAATGGGAGGAAGGAAGGAATAGAAAAGAAGGAAGGAATAGAAGCAAAGCACGTTTTCATCAAGTAGGAAGTAATGTCAATTGTAGGGGTTGTGGCCCTGGGTTACAAGCCTACCCAGGACAAATCCCCTTGGTGGATCAGTCCAGAAGATGGGGGGCTTACCCCCATCCTGGAAGAATCAGTGGTTTAGACCACGAAGTGGTCAGGCCAACCCCCAAGTTCCAATTGGTTTGTTATAATGTCTGTTAACAGTAGCTTTCTAGAAAGTTCCACTTTACTTGGTTGTTAATTCGTTGTCCCTTCCCGAATCCTCCCCTCTCTCCACCTAAGTGGTTGCCACCCCGCTGCCCCTCCCTGACTCCTCCCCTTGTAGCTAATCTGATTGGTTGTTCTTGGAGTTCATAAGGTGATGTACGGAGCTTCTCGGGGCTCTTGTCCCTGGGTCCCGCTTTGGAAATAAAGTTCCTCAGCATACCTACACAAGAGCCTCTCCTGTCCTTCCTCCACTCCCTCGGGTCTTCGAGCTGGGAACCCACTGCTAGCCTTCCCTCTGAGAGCTGTCTGCTCCATCGGGATCTATTAGATTCCCTCGTTTATGCCACCTCCCAAGGAGAGTTAGGCGATTCGGGGACGCGGTGGTTGCAGGTGGCGGGATTCTCGGGGATCACCTCCCAGACCCCAGACCGACCCAGCAAGAGGGTAAAAACCGTTAGTAATAGTCAATGTCCTCATTTACCAGAAAGGGTAAGGTTCATGGTTTCAAGTTCACAAGTGTCAATGATTTTGCAAGTATCTATGAACTCAGACAATGCAGAACAGTGGAAGTATTTTGTATTAGTGCTTCATTTCATTTGTAGTATTTCTTCATGTCACCACTGACTGCTTTTTCTAAGACAGCAGTTATCAGCAGTTCCAGGAAGGCAAAGGGAACAGGGAGAAAAAATTTCACCAATCACTGTAGTCACCATTTCCTTAATTCCAATACTGTAATCCAGAAGTTATATGAGAAATAAAAACAAAGTGGGGGGGAAGGGTGTTAATGACTGCATTCCTGATGATTCCAGTGGTACATATATATTCAATGGAACAGATACTGTCTCAAGGTAGGCTGTTTTAATACTAATATGACATTAAATGAACACAGAGTCAAGAATAGTAACCTTGATAATGTAAATCATTCTTTAGAGCTATTGACTGTGAGTAGAGATGTAAAAGACTGAAAAAGGATGACTGGGAAAAAGAGAAGCCAAGAAAGAAAATTGCATGAGAGTTGTGGGATGTGTAGACAAGGTAAGGAAACAATATAAAAAGAGGAATGAGTGATAGGAAAGCGAAACACAAAAGTGGTCATAAAAAAAGGAAGGCAGCAGAAGCTAGGGCGTAGATCCAGAAAAGCTCTTATGTTCTTAATGTTAAGTACGGTATTAAATATATGAAGCACACTAGAAATAAAGTTAGTGATATATGTCGAGAGACAGGAATTTACAATCAAGGAAAGAAAAGTAACAGATCAAAGAACAATCATATCGAAAGAAAGAATAAATGAGTTCAACAGAAGACTAAAGCAAAACTAAATATAGAGTGCGAGCCATCCTTGTCACATGGCACTTTCTTCTGAATTTTCAATGTAAAAGAATCTTTGGATACCCTAAAAATCTTACACATTAATTTCTCAAATCAAAAATTGCTGGATCCAACTTGGAGAAATTACATATCATTTGACAAAAGAAGAAGAGATAATAATTTAACAAAAAGAAGTTTACAATCACAGGGATGCAATTGATAACAACTAGACTGCAAGAAGTTGTAATTGCATCAAGACTAAATCATATATATATATACACACAAAACCTTTCTCATTTTAAAGAAATACTTTCACAGGCATGAAAGAAACAAGGATTAAAATCAATTGAAAGCAAACATTTGCCCAGAGATTATAATCGGATTTTGAAAAATTTTTAAGCATATTTTACTGGCTCTTGGGAAAATCTATAATTCCCAAAAATACCAGAGTTCAGAAAATTAAAAAAGGAAAATTGAAACTTGGTCCACCTTTGATTTACAAGATGAAGAAGTGAAAAATTATAAATCTAGTAATATTTTGGGATAATAAAAATTTTAGATATACAAATGATAATGGCAAGATTGAACACATGCAGAGAATATATTCATAGAATGAAAAGAGATATAAAGGCAGCATTTCAGGAATTCTAGAAAATTAATAACTAATATGACTAATAACTAATACAAAGGGACACAAAATCAAGGCATCAGTTCAGGCAAGGAAGGCTGTTTTCTAAAATATTTAGGAAACAAAAGAAATCCTAATATTGTCATCAGACAATTCTTAAAGTGAAACTGGTATTCTCAATAACAGTAATGCAAAAAAAACACAGCAGCATTCAGTAAGTCTGTCTGGTTCAGAAAATCAATGTTTTAATTTAGAATTAGAAAACAATAAAATAATGTCAACCAACAGCATTAAATAAGTATATATAAGTATAAAGTGATTCTTCTTAAATTCACTGAATAAATCTTAATTCAAGATGTTTGGCTGATAAGAACAATAGCATTGTGTAATATATTTTCCCTACTGTAAATCATGGGATGCATCATTTCAACAACTGTAAGAGTATGAAACAAAACAAACTGCCACATAATAAAATGAAAGAAAACTGCTTACTGTTTACTATGCTTAATAAATGCAATGATGAATGGAGAAAAATCAACAACCAAGAATTATTTCTTGCAATTCACAGGTTTTGTTCATATTTTCCTCAGGATCATGAATGCAAGAATAATAGCATTACTAACCAGATGTGCAGAAAAATACAGTACTTGGAATTATAAATACAAAAATACTGCTTTTAGTCAAGAGATACAACATGGAATGTTTTATAATCTTCCTTCAGGAAAACAACATAATTTCCATTACAACTAAATATAAAAGCATGTATGGGGGGTGGGGAGGAGGAAGGCATGTGAAACAAGCCATTTGCTGGACATGCTGCTCTGTCCTGAGAAGTGACTCACAAATATTTTCAGCACTAGCAGACAGCCAAACAGGAGCTGTCAGTGCTACCCTGTGCCCATAGAGTTTGATAATCCTGATGTAATATGGCTCAGTAGGGAGAAACAGAACAGCAAGCAGAGTCACATTTCCCTCTGTTTGTTTATCACTGACACATCTCCTATTGGGAATACACACACAAAGACTAGAAATGAACAGAACTTTTTACCACCACAGATATTTACCAATCAGAAACCTCCACCATGCTGATATCAGACTGGTATCAAGTACTGAAGCTGAGTTGCTTTCCTCAACCTGCTATGTTCCAAAAATATTTGGAGAACTCCTATATGTTGTGCTACAAAATGAGTCAGCAAGGATGGTCAAAGCAGGTCTTTTCAGTCACACAAGCTCTGAAAACAGGACTGTGCTCATTCTGTGGGAATTATCTGTAAGGCAAACTCTGCAGCAAAGAGATGTTTCCCAAGGTCTGTCTCATGAAGCCTCACAGCATCCAGAAGCCAAGGGCAGAGAAAGAGGAGAAAAACATGATGGAAGAAACAGTGATGTGAGAAACCCAAGCAGCACTGCCACTGAGAGCTTCCTACCTCTGCTGAGGCTTTTCCAGTGCCACCTTCTTCATCCTCCATGTAAGTGCAAGAAGGTGGTGGCTTTATTTTAACCACATGTTCTTCAAATGTGCAGATTCCCCATCCCAGCATATCAAATTCAGTCACTTGGTCACCACACCAATGAGAAAGATACTGTCAGATTGGAGAACCTTAGAAAATAAAATATCTAAGCTAGTTTAGTAACTTGCCAGCATTTGAAAAAACCACTAGGGCATATTTAGCTGGCATACTTCAGAATATAACATACTAAAAAGAAAACAGCACAGGAGATGCATGATACAACACAACTTAAGAAGACATTTAGAATGAATAGTAGGAAACAAAATGTAGCTGTCAGAAAACATCCTTACCAGCAGAAGATACTCAGCTGCGTGACACTATTTTAAACAGAGGAGGGGAGGGGGAGAAGAAGGAAGACTCACTGATGGTACTCTTAAAAAGCTAGAAAATTCAACCATATCTGCCTTGAGCAGAACACGGAGAACACCCAGTACACTTTTGCTATTCCTGATTTCTCCATTTATGCTGTAGCTGGTGACTGGTGATACAGAATATGTATTTGGCAAATATGTATTTGCCAGAGATGAGGCAAACTATGTCAGCAGACAGAAAATTTTCCCATACAATCAAGTAAATATCAAAGTTGTGCATGATTGCAAAATAAAACCTTTAGCCACTATTAAATGCTTCATAGAGCAGATAAACACATAACCCACAAGATAAGCAAATACTAATTTGACAGGGCCTCATAATTTGGAATTTTGCTACAAAAGAGCCAGTTTTTAATAGCAGTCATAAAGCCCTTAAATTAAGCTCTTATGCAGGAGAAAGCAAAGCCAAAAAATCCCCTAAAATACTGCTTGATTGGAAAAAAAGGGAAATTAAGAAGTGGCAATTAAGGAACTTCCAAGTGGGCAAACTGAAGGGCAAAATATTTGTAGGTAGTACACAGAATATATTAAGTGATGCAGAGCAAACATAAAGAAAACCAAAACAGCTAACTACCAATGTAAGACATCAGTTGAAGCCTCAAAAAAACCACTCTGAAGTTGTTGTCTTAGTGAGGACAATAAAAGACAAAATAAAACTCTGGCAGACTGAATGTATAAATCCAATAAGCCAAGCCAAAAAAGGCTTGACAAATAACTTGCAAGGGTTTTTTTTCGTGTTAGGGTAGTAAGATTGAGGGCCAACTGCAATGACTTGAAAAAAGGATTTCACAATAAAAAATATGGGATGAAATGACAACTGGAATCCAATAAAGATCTGAACGCTAAAGAGTATATTAAACAACTGATGACTAAAAATTCAACTCATTTAGAATAAAAACCACCAAAGATCAGAGGAAAGCTGATTACTCCCTTTAAACATGTTAGGCATAAACATCAATACCTAAAAGGTATTTAAGACAAAGAAAGAAAGCTGGCACTGCAAATAAATTTGCTGTGGAAATTACAAGCTTCTTAGCTGATAGAACAGTGAAGCTCTAGATCAGCCTGTACATGAGAGGAAAAACAGCCTGACTGGGTTTTAAGATAAATGTGGATAAGCACCGTGAACAAATTACATGATCTGGTTGCTATGACAGCTCAGTACTGGGTTAGCCATCCAACTTAGGCTGGATGCAACAAATGAGACTAAAGCAAAAACTTACCAGCATGAATCAGATGCTCTATGAATTGTGTCTATGCAGGAGCAAGTCATAGTGCCTTACCTATGCAGAAATAAGTTTCTGCTTAAATGCAGAATATTTCTGCTCCTCTTTAGATCAAGAGAGGTGAATTGCTTTGTTTGCAAGAAGCCTTGGACTCACACAGACTAGACTTCAATCACTAAAGAGAGATTGAGTTTTAAAGGATATTTTTAAGAGAAAGAATGTTCCACTTATATCCAAAATATCTGGGTTTGCCTTTGATTATGTTTCAGTAAGAGCAGAGGTAGCTTTAAAGGCTAAAGGTCCAGCCTTTCATAAGAAGTTATTTGTCTTGTCAGAGCAGATCCAGGGCTGAGACAAATCAGTGACAAGTTAGTTAGCTAGAATAGGGAAGGAAACTGGTTAATAAAAATAATCTACATCTATGCTACTAGTTTTGGTCACAGTAGCTGTGAGGTTTTAAAGTGATTTCCTTCATTGGCTTGGATTACAGAGCAGCTGGGATGTGCAAAAACCAAATTCTGTTTGGGGTAAACTAAACTGAAAACTCTGCTCCAAAAGCATACCAAGCACAGACTGACACCCCACAGAGACACAAGACTGGTTCTTCAGGCAGTCTCAAGGCATAAGTCTGGCACTGTATGCCAAGCAGGACACCAGGCCCTCACTGTCTCATCACAGCTTTGCCTCACGTTCACATGGATGGACACCAGTGTTGGGAAACCCATCAGAAGGCCATGCCAGGGAAGCAGCACACAATAGGCAAGGTCCTACCCCAAGCTGGATAGGATATCCAAATGGGAGGACCTAAACTGGCTGAGAAATTACTGGAACTGTTTGTTTTACAGTGGCAACAGTTGAAGGGTTGGCAACACCAAAGCAGCTGATATGGGTTCAATTTGAAAAATACACATTTCTCAAGAATAAAAATTTTACCTTGAACATAATGAGTTGTACGATGTTTTGTCTAGTTTTCAATCCTTTAAGTTACCAAAGATCAAATCTGCTAACAGTTTGTCTTACTTGCCCCTGTTTAATCCCTGCGGGGAAAAAAGATTAGTTGCTTTTGCCTAGTTCTAATTTAAAAAAGAGAAATATCATAATGGGCTTGACATCTAGTTCATGAAGTTTCTTGAGTCTCTATTGACTCAGCTTTCTGTCTTTTATTTTTAAAGGTATTTCCACAAGTGTATTCTTTATGTTGCTAGGTTTCAAGAGAAAATAAATAAAGGAAGAAAACAAACCAATATTTATAACAATTTTTTGTCAAAAATCCAAAAAGAATCTTGAAATTTATCTTTTGTTACTTATGTCAACCTCCCTTTTCCTCTAAATTTACTTCCCACTGTTTGCAATGGACACTTGGCATACAAACTGGGCCAGGGAGCAAGTGCAAGCACTTTATTAAGAAAAAGACTACCCCACAAAAAATGAGGTGTTAAGGAAATAATTACAAACTTCCATGATGCATGGAATGATAAAATTTCATTCAAATGGTGCCTTTGAAACCTTCTTGATTTAAAGTCTGTGCATGCCTATGCAAGAGCAAGCCCTGTGTGTCTAGGAGTGCAGGACCAGGCATTGGCATGTTTTGTCTCCAACATGACACTGCCAAGAGAGGAAAGGTGTGACCAGAAGAGAGGGTCCTGCCAAGGTGGGGCAGCGCTGCGCTGAGCCAGCTTCTGCTCACCTTGACACTGGTGCTCAGTCCTCTCAACTCACTTCCTGCAGGAGGGCTCAAAGGCTCTGGCTGTGCATGCACAAACAGAACAGTGCGAAAATTTATTCCACACTAAGAGGTGTGCACCAGTTTAACAATAAAGAGAAGGGGATCAGGCCCCCTCGCTCTTTTTTTCCACTTTCTTTTGACAAGGGATAACAATCAGACTGGCTGGGACAAAAATATTATGAAATGTACCCGGCTTTCTAATGAGCACACGAAATTAATAGTTCAGGGTTGCTTTAACATCCAAATGTGTCCAAGCAAGATATCAAATATAGACAGAAAGTGCACTTCAGACAAAGACAGAAGAAGATAATACAAGCAGAAATTGAATGATTTCTTGGGACAGTGGGAACACAACCTGGCAACAGCTGCAGATGTATTTGCCTACTGGCCTCAGCACAGTCTGAGATTAATGGCATTTTGGAATCAATAAGCAGGCTGTCGATTTATAGCCATAGAGCAACATGGGGACACAAATACCATTCAAGTCCATTACCTCAAAACTGATGAAGCCAATAAAATGAGCAGTGAAATTCTTCCTACTCTATAACTGCAAAACAAAATATCAATGAACTTATTTGTGAAGACACAACCGGTTTATCTCCACTTGAAGAATGTAGAAGGCAGAACTATAGGCAGTTACACTGAAGTTACCCAACAAGTTTCAAAGAGCAAAATATAAAGAAGATTTTAGTTTTCTGTTGGTTTGTATTTCAAACCAAGTGATTTGACGGAATTGCCAAAATTCATACCTGACCACTTTTGGCTTTACAGTGTTTATGTTTAGCTGCCACAGATGACACAAAGATTGAACTGACATTTATGATAATCCCCAAGGCATCTTGGCAGATCTAACCCGTAATCACGGTAAAATAATCAAACATAAAAATTGTCAATGAAAGCTATTTAGAACTGAATAAATACAAAATTAGTATCTCTATATAGAACTGCAATTGGACTCTTTAAAAAACAAAATATCTGAAACATAAACACATAATTCCAGCCTTGTCTCATTGTAGATTATTCTCCTTTAACTAATCAGTTTTTTAAAATAATCAAACATAAGACAAATGGTATTTTTAGTACTTGAAGGACTTTGTAATAAAACTATTATTTTTATTTGAGCATTATTAAAAATATAGAAAAATGCCACCAAAAAGATATTTTCAAAATCAAATACTGTTTCCACTTTAAAAAGCTAACCAAGTTTTACCATTTAGATTTTAGAACATACTTAAATGACAAGATTCTGTTCTTTTGTCTGCAGTAAGCAATTGTAAGAACAGAAATTGTTTAAAAAGAAAAGGCAAATATCGACAAGCCATATTATAAATACAATAGTGAAATGATAAATAAAATTACTTTTAGCATGCAATATAGAAAAGAGCTTTTTACAGCCCAAAGAAATCTGCAAATACACAAATGCTAGCCACAAAAAATATATACCTTGTAGATCTAGCAATTTTTTCAATATCAAGCAATTAGTTAAAAATCTTTTCCCCCAGATTTATCTTCTTTCTCAGAGTAGTTTGCAAGCATCAACTGAATCCTGCCAGACTGAGCTGCTTCTGGCTCCTTGGAATGTGGGGGTTTTTCCCTAAAATTAATTAAAAGGAATATTTCACCCTTGCTCATTTCCACCTGCAAGAAAGCATCACACAAATTTATTTCCTATTTATCTATAGCACTATTCTCCAAAAAGGGAGAAAAATAAAAGAGAATAATATGTTAAGAAAATAAATAGTCATATGCTTAAAATGTGTCTTCTCCAGGAAAAAAAAAATACTGTCTAAATTCCAATTACATTATTTAGCCAGACACTGAAGTAGACACCTGAGTCACTGAGTGTAATCCTTACTACCAAACCTTCATCTCCTGTAGCCAACTCCCTGAGCCTGTTGTAAACAGCGACATGTCCTAGCCTACCCCTCTGATAGGAGGCTGAACCCATCTATTTTTCCAGCTCCAGTCTGAATTTATTCACAGTCACACCTGTTTGGGTTTATGTTGGCAATTGGTTTCAGGCCAAGTGTTTCAAATCTCATCAAGATAAATAGTCCTTAAGCAAAATCATCACCTACATCATTATAGCAGAGATTTAAAATAATCTTTCCAAAATAGAAGTCAAGCTATTGGTTTTTGCCATTTTTATTTAAAATTATATCTATATGTTAATGTGAAAGGTATTACTTGAACTCTCTATGCCTTTCCTGTGCATTTTATGTTTTTTACATATATAAAAAAATTAAAATTTTCTTTTCTCTGCTTTTGTACTTTCATTTCCTACCCAGTGATCTCATGTTCCCTTGTACCATTTCAGGTCTCTGGAGTACAACTCTGCATACAGGGTATGGGACTGGGGCTTAATGTTTTTCATAAGCCTCCAAGGGCTCCCATGAGATCTGCTTCTTCCTCCCCTCTTCCACAAACCCTGGCACAGCCTGTGCAATGAACATCCCCTCCTCAGCCTCTGGAGATGCAACATTGAGATTCAAGCAGAGTAGCAAGAAGGGTGTAAGGACTCAGTCCATGTTGGCTCTGTCCCTTTACTTTCTACTTACACTTTTTCCACTGTACTCCCATTAATTTTACTCTTTTATTATTCTCTTTTCATCAGTGTCTCCTCAGTGCCTGAGGAGACAGCAGATAAAAGACTTGGGGTTGGAGACTGCTGCCTGAAGTACCTTGGAGTGGCTGCTCACTGTGTGCCATCCCTTGCTGGGCAGTGACATTTCAGGCGGGGTGTGTTGGGCAATGCCAGCAAGACAAACACGGCCATCACTCCAAACAAATGATTAATGACTTGACTGAGGCAGCAAAATGACAAGGTCTAAAATATGAGAGTGACAGTCTAAGATTAAAGCCTACACATGACTTCTGATCTCTCCCCAGAGTAGCAGTGCCGTCTATGGCTCCAAATGGTGGAGGGGAATTCTGAGACTAATGTGATCACTGTCACTTGGAAGGATCTCAGTCCCTTTCATGCAGCACAACCCCCTGCTCAAGCAGAGTCACCCACTGCAGGTTACTCGGGGTCAGGGCGGGGTCCAGTTGGGAATATCTCCAAGGATGGAGACTCCACAACCCCTCTGGAAAACCTGTGCAACTGTATGACTGTCATCATAGCCAAGCTTTTTACTGTCCACCACCCCCCTTTTTCTATTTTTTTTTGTATGTTCTTATGTTCCTGTTCAGAAACAAAGACAACCAATGAGCATGAATGAAGTCAATAAATCAGTAGGGGAAAAAAACAAAAAAAGAAAAAAAGTGATAACACAGATCTTCTAATTTAACTCATTATATTTTACCTCTAGCAATTTTTCTGGCTACCTCAAGGTTGGCACAATTCTTAGGCAGGAGAGTTGTGTTCACAAGCCCGAGCATTGTGTTGTAGGAAGCTCTGAGCCGCAATCTCAAAATTCCTGTTTTTTGCACACTGGTACCATGCAAACTCATGAAGCGAAGGTAAATGGGCAACACTGGTTAGAATTTGGTTTATAATGTAATGGGCAGACTTTTTTTTTCAATCATTATAAACAATCTTCAGTCCTGTACATGCTTCACTTTATCATCAAAACCAGCAACACAAACCTAAACAAAAGTTCTATAATATTGGCTCCTAAATTTCATCTAATTTGCACAATGAGTATGGCTTTTTTTCTAACTGTTTTCAGTTTCTGAGTCAGATATTTATATGTAGATGCTGTTGCACTTCTGACACTGCAACAATTCAACCCACGCAAAATTTTGGACTTTTTTTTTCCATGATGATGAAAACTGAACTGAAAACCTAACGTGCTCTTTCTAGTTCAGTGTAACCATTACATGAAATTTCTCAGTTCAGAATTAATTTGGGGAAAGGGTAAGAGAAAAAAGTCTCCTGGTCATTGGGGTACAGATCAGAAACACAAAATAAAGCAATGTGCAGTAATGGCCTGTGCACCTCCAAGTGATGGGATAGGAGGTCCAGGCTATAGGCCATGAAGGGAAATAGAAAGATTCCAGCTTATTTCATTTCGCCTTTTTCCAAACACTAGTTCTCCAACTTTTATATGCTATCAAGGCATATCACTTAGGGACCCAAGTTTAGAACAAACTTAGCAATACTTTAACTCCAAAACTTAAAAGTAAACTCCAAAGAAAGGACATGTAATTTGGAAGAAGGAAAAATAAAAGAAAAATTAAATAAAAACAAAAGCCAAAACCCCCAAAATAGAAGGTAAGTAAAACATATATATATATATATATATCCATATGGGGATCTGTGGGGGAGTATGATTTTTGGAAAATCATATTTTTCCAAGAAAAAACAATGCACAGTTAGAGAAAACCATTACTCAGTAATTACCAGGTCAATTTTACCAACTCAGTTCAGAGCCTGTGTTAAAAAATAGAAAGATAAGACACTTACTTTGTACCAGGAAGCATCCCCATGATAAATGTCACTAAATACATGGTTTCAATATCCTGTGCTATAAGTATTGCTCAGCAGCAGCTGAGATCAAAATACAGTATTTGACTTCATTCATACCAGAAAAACGAAACACTGCCTTGGGTGCATGACTGTCCTTTAATTCAAGTACGTCCTTTCCCCAGTATGTCTCAGCCAATTGGTAAAGGTACCAGCATGTGATTTCAGATCATTTACTATTGTATTTCTACCTACATGAAGGATTTTGACTGAGGGGCTGGGGGACAGGACAGGGGGATCACATCGTTCTTTCTCAACAGCAGCACAGGATTTATGGCACCATTTATAGCACACATTAAGCAAAGTACTACTACACCTGAAATATTCACCTTATAACACACTTTAGGCAACTTTTGCAATGCCTTTGGCTTGTTTTCTCTTGCTTTTTTAGGCTTCTCAGCGACACTGCAGGACACAGGAAAAAAGGAACATAGTAAGGAAAGTAATGTTTGAAAGAGTAAAGACTAAATCCAGACCAAAACACCCAGCTTCTAAGTATTTTCATAGGCATAATTGAGTGTGCCCAGCAAAGGTTCAGGGTAAAAGCAGCATTTAAAATTGAGTGTGAGGAACAGAAACTGTAAAGACCAAGAGTTTTTTTCTGACTTACATTGCTCCCAGCAGGCTGTTGCCATTCCCTGTGTAGAGCTCTCACTGGCCAGAGGGATCACATGACACTGGGAACCAAAATAGAAAAGTCTCGGGAGCAAGGAAGCTGAACCAGAAACACATTTTCAAGAAAAGACATATCGTGGGCACGATATCACGCCCTTAGGAGCAGAAGGTGGTAAATTTAGACAGGAACCTAGGCTGTGCTGAAAAATGGGTAATGCCTTAAACTTTGCAATCCGGCATCAGCTACCTTTTCAATACATGAGAAATGTTCATAAATCTCAGCCTGTGTCTGGACATAACTAAACCTGCTAACTGCTCTAGTAAATCACCAGACCTTAAAAGAAAGTAAGTTCTATCAAATTTTTAAATAAATCTGTCGAAGTTTAAAAATAGCCTCCCACTGTCGGAACCATTTTCATCTTCAGGCTAAAGCTTCTAGTAGTTTGTTTGTACAGAGGAAGCAATTTTTTTAAAAGGATATGCTCTTAAGGTAATTGGGCGAGCTGTAAACACATTTCAAAGATTGCTTTCAATTCTTTCACGAGTAAAAAAATGTGGTTGCAGACCTACATGTTTGTAAAACATCACTGTAAATCTATAAATCTAATAATTTAACAATGAAGACATAAATTGAAATGCAAAGAATTTGAGTCAAAAGCTGAACAGATTAGCTAGTGACCAAATGCAATTTCCATCCAACAATAAAATCTCCTCTGATTTTAAGGCTGGTGTTTAGTTATCCCTGTTAGAAGATTAGCTCTTCCAGTTTTATAGATCTTGTGAAAAATAAATTCCAGAAAAATACTGTTCTTAGGATTACAGGAAACACAAGTTACCTTCTGTAACTTTTTCACCGTTTCCTAGTCGTTCAAAATTAGATTGTTACAATTTTACGTTCCATGAAATGTCAAGCATTTCCTTGTTTCCAGTGAATGTCAGGACATTTATTGCAGAAAAAGGCTTTACTGCAAAATTCAAACATCAGTAGAGAATTTGTGATCAAGGAAAGGGAAATATGCTGCATATTTTAACAGGACAAGGACAGGAAATAATTTCTTGTTCTAACCTTTAGATGCAATCACCCTCACCTTGCAGTCTTAAAGCAAAAATATTGAAAATCCCACCCTTTCAATGCAACTGGCTCACAAGACCTTCTGGATAAACACAGGAGTAGAGAATGCAATTCAAAATCCTACATAACAGACTCCCAACTCTGCAAGAAAAAAAATGAAAATAATATGAACATGAGTTAAAAAAACCTAATTGTTCTCCTTTCATTAAAAACAAAAAACCAAAACAAACCAACCAACCGATAACAACAACAAAAAAATACTACCAGGGACCCCCCACCCGCACAAAAATTCTTAATAAAATCTCAGATTAAATTTCCCAGAAAGAAATGTACACCTGTATCAAAGTATATGCATCATTAGAGAATATCTTCAAACAAGACAGATAACTAGGTATTACAAAAACCAAGATCTGCTTTATTCTGCAGGATATCCCAACACTTAAACTAAATATTTCACCAAGTGAGGTGCAAGACCACATAAACATGGCAGCACAAAAAGGCTCCTTGTATCTTCCCTGTTTTTATTACAAGGTGTGAAAGGAAATTTGAGCATTGACTCAGAGTAGTAGTAATATAGAAGTATATACCAAAGCTGTTGCCATTGGTTATTTAAATATAAAGAAAACCTTTCTAAAACTACAAATTCTGAACTATTTGGTGAGGGTTTTCTGGAAAAAAAAAAATTGCATTTTGAAAAGCATAGTGCACATTACTGTTTACATGCTTGCAAGTGTTGTACCAGGTACACGAGTTCTGTCACTGTGGTTTTAGGAGCAGCTTTGCATCACTGAAATTGTGCCCTTTTGCAGGTAATGTGGCAGAACTGAAGTGGATGGAAGCTTGCCATTGATCACGGTGAGAGACAAACCAGGGCACTGATATAAGTACACAAAATACACAAAACAGTAGATGCTGTCATAGGTCTTAAAATTACTACAGAAAATTGGCTTCAGCTACCTCTTGTTCATTGATTTCAGAAACCTGTATGAAAAAACATCCCTTGGATCAATATTAAATGTAACAGTGGCATGCTTTACCATATTTCAGACAAAGCCTAGCTAAGTGGCAACATTTTTCTCAGGGTATTTCCACTGTACATCCCAAACCTAGTGCAAATCATCTCAGGAACCCCTCTGTGGTCAAACTCATAGCTTATTTCATTTGCTTTGTGTTAATCTCTCCTCTAGTTTATTTATCAATTGGGACCTATGAAAGCTGCAAAACACATGGGGTGGGTGGGGGCTGTGCTACAATATTCCATCATAGATAAGTCAGTGGGTTACATTGGAAATCATATGGGAAAAAAAACTAAAGGCAAAGACAGTGAAATAAATAGCTAGAGGAATGCCAGTTTAAGAAAAGAAATGCAGCCATGTGGGATAAAAGCCCAGCAAGGAGGATGTACACCATCTACAAGACAGAGTACAAAGCCTTGGATAAAAACAGAAAAGAGTGTCAAAGTATCCTGGAGCTTAATACAGAGTGAGGAATACTTGAAACAGAGTAGAACATCTCTTTGCACAGCTGGAACCAGGGCATCCGTGTTATTCTACATGCCGGCTTCCCCCAGTTTTCTTAACACTGTTGTATATAGAATCATAAAATCATTTACATTGGAAAATACCTTTACAATCATCAAGTCCAACTGTTAACTGAGCACTGCCAAGTTCACCACTAAACCAAATCCCTAAGTGCTACATCTACACATTTTTTAAATACCCAGGAATGGGGACTCAATCACTTCCCTGCGCAGGCTGTCCCAGTACTTGGCAACTCTTTTGGTGAAGAAATTTATCCTGATTTCCAAGCTGAACCTCCCCTGGCACAACTGGAGGCCATTTCCTCTCATCCTGTCATTTGTCCCTTGGGAGAACAGACTGGCTGCCACCTGGATACAACCTCCTTTCAGGTAGTTGTAGAGAGCTGTAAGGTCCCCTTTCAGTCTCTCTTTCTCCAGATGAAACACCCCCAATTCCCTCAGCCACAAGTCTTGTGCTCCAGATCCTTCACCAGTTCCGTTGTCCTTCTCTGGACTTGCTCCAGCAGCTCAGTGTCTTTCTTGTAGTGAGGGGTTCAAGGCTTGGCAGCCTCACCAGTGCTGAGTACCGGGGGACGATCACTGCCCTGGTCCTGCTGGCCAGGATCCCATTGGCCTTCCTGGCACCTGGGCACAGCTGGCTCATGTTCAGCTGCTGTTGACCAGCACCCACAGGTCCTTTTCTGCCAGGCTTCCCAAACACTCTGCTCCTGGCCTTTAGCTGTGCAGGGAGTTGTTGTGACCCAAGTGCAGGACCTGGCACTTGGTGGTGAACTGCTTAAACAGGCATTCATCAAATGAGCCGTTTTACAAATACTGCATTCCAGTACTCCACTTATTTTTTTAAATGTCCAATATATTAGTTTATAAAGTTTCTACTGAAAGTATGTTTGGGTCAAACACTAATATGTTGACCTGCTCTGGTAGTACATTATGATTTTCTAAAAAAAGTCAATTCATAGATAGCTAAAGAACACTATTTAAAGTAGTGTGCAGAACAGTTTTATCAATTTAAACTGCTAGGTGCATGAATCTCTATTTTACCTTCTTGGTAGGTAGCTTAATTCTTGAGCCAGAAGAAACCAAGTCAATCTTTTCAAGCTGTGGGCTCTCTTATATCTCAGAGTGGGACTAGACTGAACCAATTTTCTGAGACAGTCTGTTTGTATATTAATAGAATACTTAACAAGAGAAATAGCAGGGCCAGCAACTTATTCCACATCCATGGATAAACTCAGTATTTGGACCCTTTTTTGCTAACAATACTAATACATCTTCAAAATAGTTTTCTTCACCACCCCCTAAAAATTTAATTCTGAATGCCATCATCAAATTTCCATATATTTTAAGGGGACAGTTTGCCATAAAGTTAGTGGGAATTTTTAGTATAAATAAACAGAAATAGACTAATAATATGTTCAATCTTCCTTATGCCCTCAGTTTAGAGCAAAAATTTACATTTTAGACTTAATGTGCAAACAGGAAGAAATAATATCACTCTCTTAATTCCTCTTGTGTATAACTGTATTCCACAGCCATTTGAACAAAGTGTAGTAATCCCAGTGCTACAATTGGCCGTTAAGAGCCTAAAGATAATCCTTTGTAACAGATGGTGCCCCCAATTTACTTAAATTCAGCACACACACCTTTGCAAATTTACAAGTGTGAGGTGACACACCTGATCTAAACATACATACGTTGCTCACAAACCATTCTCCTGGGAAACTCCATCC
Source organism: Drymodes brunneopygia (assembly GCA_013400955.1). Lineage (NCBI taxonomy): Eukaryota > Metazoa > Chordata > Aves > Passeriformes > Petroicidae > Drymodes > Drymodes brunneopygia. The sequence continues at coordinate 1,044,691 of VZTZ01040326.1, forward strand.
TCATGCAAAATATTTAAGCTCCTTTAGTGACCTTCGATGATCAAAGATACCAATTAATGATATAAACCAAAAAGATTACATTCCCTAAAACCACAAAAACATTTCCAATGTGTTTTAATGTAATAATAAAACATAACCCTCCTACCCCAGGGATTACTGCTTCTGCTGAAGACTTTTTTCTCCCTAGCAGATGAAACAATCCCCAACAGAAATGCAAACACTTAAAGACTAATTTTGTGCTTTAAGGGGAGAACAGAAATAAGAGATATTTCCTAACCTGTTTGCATACATAATGTGACCTCACACTTAGAAGACAGTAGCCAGTTTAATGCAGCCCCTATTTCTGCTAAGGGAAATAGAACAAAGCAGGGAAATGTCAGGTTACCCAGCATTATCCACTGCCTGCTGTGTATCAGTATGGCACAACTGCAACCTATTCTACCAAATTGTTGCAGAGACTAGAGATATGCATTTCTTTTTGACTTTTTTTTGGTAAGAATGCTACCAGGTTCTTTTTCAGTTTAAACAAAGTAAAAATAACAATATGCAATGTTTGAAATGTAACTGAGACTCACTTTGGATTATTTTGATGCAAAGCAATTTGATCAAATATTTTGCCATAGTAATTTGGCATAGTAACTTGTAAATTCAATCTATTTAATAAAAAAAGTCCTTACTTTATTTCTGTCACTTAATATTGGTAATTAATTTAGCGTATATGCAATTTGAATTTAGCCTTTAATGCAGGACTAAAAATGTAATTTCAGAAAAATATTATCAGAAGTGTATGCACCAAACAGCTACATATCTAAGCACCTGGTCAGGGTCAAGAGCATCAAAACTTTATGGAAAACTTGGAACAGATTTATTCAAAAAAGATATCCTTGTGATAAAATTAGGTTCTTGCTTGATTATCAACAATCAAATATATTACTTAGGCCTCATATTTCCCATATGCCATTCAATAGCATTCTCATTGCCATCATTATCACCATCTGTTCAAGAAAGGTCAGGATTTATATGAACATATTAAGCCTTAGAAACATAATATTAGGAATGATTTAAAACAAATTAGTTTCAAAAGGTTAAACAAATTAATTTCCTTGCTATGGCTGTTGAGCACTAAAAGAGACAAGAGTACATTCAAGCCAATAGGGAGCTTCCCTTTTCCACCCAACACTCTTTGTAACAGCCTCAAGAGTACCCAGAAGATCTTTATGCACATTTTCTGACACCCAATACCAAGATCCTTAGTGCCTAATAGAAAATCAGAAATATGTATCAGTTTGAGCAGAGGTATCTGAATAAGGTGAATCAGCATGATTTACATCACCTGGATTTTACTTCTGAAGTGTCCAGTGAGAGAGTATTCCTTTTCCCTCAAAGTGCCAAAAACTAGCTTTAATTCAAAACCTTTTCTAATACTAAACTGATTTCCCAGGAAAAAAAATCCTGTTTGGTTAAGCAAATCTAGAAATCACCTGCAAATCTAGAAATCACCTTACCACTAATGGACAAATCCCCAAGGCTTACCCAGTTAGTCACTAAACACTTTGTGATTCTTTTAGTCCTTCAGGATCTGAGTACACTATCAGGCACAGATTAAATAGATCTTGTTTTCATGCAGTTATAAACATACAATCCATGGAAGGGACACAGGAAAGGAAGTCTACAAAGCTGAGCAAGCAGTCTTACTCTGGAAATATGTGTAACACAACAAAGTTAGGGTTTCATTAACATTCACAGAATATGTGATTTAACAAGGAATTCCTCCACTTCTAAAAAGTATTAGAAAAAAAAACCCCTAGAGAGTGTGTTGATTAAAAACCTGCATACCATTGCAGGAAATTAGACTAGTTTAAAATTGTAGATATGGACAATCCACCTTCATGAAATACTCTTCTATCTTTATGTATATCCATTTATCTTTCTAATATTAGGAACTGTCTTAAGTCATGAAACTGAAACCTGCACTGTTGAGCTCCTGCCAAAAACAGATGTTATTTTATGAGTGACAGACTAGTGATAAATTGAGGTCTCAACTTATTTAATACCTCCAAGTTAATATGGGCCTATTTATTATGACTAAAGTACTTTTTTTTTTGTTATTATAACAAAATACTATGAACAACTATGTTTTTCCTCTAATTTTCGAACAAGGAAGGAGAAGAAAGAAAATAGAGTCATCCGCTTCCTAGCAATCAAAGAGAGGAAATTATAGCCTAATGGATGAAAGATTTGTAAAGGAACAAGAAAATTATAAAAGGGGGTTATAAAAGATATAATTAAAAAATCGCAACTACAGTAGGCATCATAGTTAAACTGTAGGAATAGTAATCTACACAAGCCATCAATTCATTAAGGGAAAACAAATACACAAGTATTTTTCAGCTGAAATTCAAACAATGATCGCCTTTGATTACTTGACCTTTTACATCAGCAGCACATCTTAATCACAGTCTTTGCTCCAATTTTGTGGCTCCTTCTTGAAAAAAGGCTTAGTGAAGTCAAGGGAAAACAGACATATACAATTATTTCTTTTTATGATTTGGTGGAGATGGAGGTGAACAAAGGAAGAGGCAAGATCAAGAAAACGCAAAAAGTATAGATTACCCTTTTAGTAGGAGGAACTTAGGGAAAAGTAAAAGTAACATCCATTCTCTCTTCTGCCTTCACTCTTCCAACTTTTTATTTTATTTGACCACTGCCTGGAAATGCTGAAATTTTACAGTGCAAGACAAAGTTACCAATAGATTATCAAAAACATTTTATTTGACAGAAAGGAATTGGCTACAAAAAATATTTGAAAGAGGAAAGCATTAAATATCAAATATCATTAAAGAAATTTCAAAATGAAAGCTGGTTTTTTAACAAAATATCAACATTGTTAATCATTAATATAACAACCAAGAAAGTTAATGATGTTTCATAATGCTTTATTCATTATGAAGTTTTAACCGGGGAAAAAAATTTATGGGATTGGGATGAATTTTATAAATACATTTTGAGATTGACAGTGGGCTTTTTTTATATGAATTTCATCCCCCTCTAGATGTACTAACCAGCTAACTCTAGGGACATTGTGAATGTAAATCAGGCCCAGAATTAAAGAACTTAATACTGCATGCACACTATTCCAAAAACAATGTTAACCTGGAACAATGCGCAGCAAGATGATCCTTGCAGAAGCTGCTCATGTTGCAGATTTAGAAAATAAACTCGAATTACTCCAGAAATACAGCAGCACATTAGTAGGAAAGCTCATTTGTCTCAAATTGCATATATAGGAGAAGGAATGTCACTAGTCATTAATGTCAACAGTTAGGTCAAAAATAATTTCTAGTACTGTTGTCATTACTTAACTTAGCCTTTAAAGGATCAATATTTAGAGGGCAGAATCTGGTTAAAATGAAAAATAGCTCGAGGTTCCAAAATAATATGATGAAGATAAATACAACAACAAACAGTACAACTTCAAACACATTACATAACCACCAGCATGTAGCAGAAAAAACATTGAATTATTTTGATTGTCACGGAAATATAAGCAGTTTCAAGCATTTATTTACCTGCTTATAGGTTGGATGGGAGCTCCCAAACTTTTATTTCTTTCCTAGCATTACTGGTAGTGCTGCCAGGTCTTCTGTCCTTAGACCCAAGACAGGATGGGTGCAGCAGTGAGGAAAACCAGACACCTCACCCACCTGGGCACTTTCTCTGTTCCTGGGGAGGCTGAGTTCCATAGCAACCTGTGCCTCCTTCCATTGGCATGAGGCATGTACTGCCTCTTCCACTTCAGATCCACATCCTTTTCCAGACCATTACTTTTATGTTAGAGAAGTCAGGTGTTAAAGAAGAGAGGGTCTGTAGACAGGGAACAGTAAGAGGATTCATGGAAAAAAAAATGTTGTGCCTGAGTTTTCAATGGAGGAACAGAGAAAACTGTGAAAAAGGGAAGCTCACTGTTCTGCTTCCAAAACTTTGTTCATATTCACTGAATCAGAATTTTACCAGCTGACAGATTTCTCTTACCTCTCACTACTTGCTTATGTCCTCTTCAAGAGGAGGGGATGAGCTGTGACGCACACTTGCACCCATGTGTGCAGTACACAGGTTAATCTGTGACTTGCCAAGCAAAACAACCACCACCCCACCTCTGAACACAGAGATTCCTGTGACTTCTGTGAGGAAAAATAGGAAATACATTCTATCATCCAGAAACACAGCTGAGGCCACTCCTAAGTGGGATGAGGAAACAAATGTGCCTGGGTAGCTGGGAACCAGCAAACATTTACACTTGTGAATCTTCAGACAGCACAGCACTGCTAGTTTAACCTGCACCACATCTATTTGCCAACAAAGGCAGCCAAAAAGACCTCTCAGTCTGGGCCTGTATCTTCAACAGGCCCAGCACTCCATGCCTTAAGAATGAAAAGGTATCTGAAACCTTTAGGACACAGGTCAGAAAAACTAAAAAAACCACAAAAGTTCAAGTTTCTCTGTAGCCAGTTGAAGGTTGCAGACCAAACTCCTAAAAGTATGCTCGTGGTGCTTGAGTCAAACCCTATTTGTGATGATTAGAGTTGGACAGTATATTGGCAGTGAAATGTGCCTTGAGATGCTTCTGTCACATATTTTCTCTTGATAGACTGAAGCTACTGAAGCAATTCAGTTCATTTTCCCCTTTGAAGACTGGGCAAAATTAATTACCAACAAGTGAGCCTTACACAACCACACCTTAGTGCGTGGTTCCCAAGACAGCAGGTTTCCAGTTGGACAGCAGGGATGTGCCATTGCAGCAACCCTCACCTACGAGTCCCCTGTGGGAGCAGTGCTGGAGAGCAAACCCTGGCCTCCACACTCAGGGCAGTCCAGGCCATCAGGCAGGAGGTAGGGCAGGCCATGCTGGCTCAGACAACTGCCCAGTAGCAAGTTTCCAACACCGTCTATCAGCAGGTGTCTTGAAGGAGCGGGTAGATGCCCATGGCATTTCCCCCCACACTTAGCCATCTCCAGCTATTTCCATCAGTGGAAGGAGCTTCCTGAGCCAGATGCAGCTTCCATAAACCAGAATACATGTATGTTTTTGGGAAAGGTTATTAAAGTTACAGGAACCCAAGTACTCCCCTCTTAGCTCTAACTTAACATGTTGTGTTTTCAGTAAACACACTCCTGAGAAAAATCTACAAAAAGCCTAAACTGAACAGAGAAACCAGAAAGATAAATAAAACAAGGATCTTCTGTCCTGCTCTCAATCCTTCTTTGCAGAACACTTTGGCAAAAACTATCAGCAAATTTGTCCTTAAAAGAACTCTATATTTAATACATATTTTAATTTTTTTTTACTAAAAATGGAGGAAAAAATCTGGCACATCTCTGTTTATAAAACAGGATATAAGAAAATTACTGCTTCTAGTTTTTAACGTAACTCTTTTTTTCAAAAAAAAAAACAAGAAAAGGACAAAAAATATTACCACCTTCTTGTTTTCAGATTCCCTAAAAATATCAAAGAACAATTATTTTGAGACTCAAACAAAAGAAAGGAACATACTGACAAATTTACAAGGACACGTAAACTGATTTCTAAATTTGCGGGACTGGAGTTCTTTAACTGGCATGAAGAAATGAATGCTTCTTTAACACATAAGCCAAGAACATTCCTTGAATCTTGTACCCTAAGAAGTCACTGCTGATGGAAAATAAAAAAATCTTTGTTCTTTATTTGTAGTCCTCTGTCTGAAATAAAAGTGAATTGGAGGGGGGAAAAGAATGTATTAAGCTTTTTAAATACTAATAAGTTAATTCACACTACATGAACATAGTACTCACTTTGCTCAGAGTTTGTTATGCATTTCTATCCATGCAGCCATCCCAGCAGGCTGCTGCAGGATAAACTGATCCAAGGAAGTACAACTCAGGCAAGCTTATTCAATCAACAGCACTACTGACAAACTTACTTTTACAGGACTCTGTCAGAGGTGGCGAATCCTTTAACAGCACTTCACCTCAACCATAAAGCTGCACTTTCACATAAATCTTTCTGAGATTCAGTTACCTGTTTTTCACCACTAACCCTGCACAAAATTGCCTGAAGGCTTCTCAGAAACACAGGTGAGTGAGCTCAGCAAGATGGTTAAGTGTGCAGCCAGAAGTTCAGCAAGAGAGAGGAGAAGAAATGATAACTCAAAAAGATGGGCTAATGTAGAGCCCGAACTAGCCAGCCTTGCTGCTCCTTGGCTGCCAAAAGAGCCAGGTGAGCCTGGTCAGCACCAGCTGCAGATCTTCCTCCAGCAATAGCCTTGGCCCAGGCAAGTATTCCCTCCTTTGTTGGTGGGCTATGGCAGCTGTAGCATCTGCACTGCCTTTGAAGGGCAAAACAAGCAGTGGGATTCACTTGCAGGTGTGCACTGAAATCTATGACTAAATTCTAACTTAAAGGTAGGAAAGGCTTAAAACTAAAGCTTACAGGAAATCTGAAGAAAAAAAGAAGAGAAAATGGAACTGTTAAATGAGACCTTGTGTGACCTTACCTGTTAAAGTCAGAGTTCAGGCAGGCTGCAGTTACTGGGACATAATCTCAGAGATTCTGACTTATTTATCTAGATAAATTGTTACTTCACATATCAGTAAGCTTCCTAGTCTTATGATGTAACTCACACAGAATTCAGAAATACTGTCTTTGCAATCTTAATTAGTGTAGTGGTAATAGGCTCTTTCTCCAATATTTCCATATTTCATGTGTCAGACAGGCCAAAGAGCTAAATGAAGAGCAAGATGTGTGCACCTCAACAAGCACTGTTAGGTGATGTAATTCTGTCCTTATGCCCTGTTTTCATTTCCTTCAAGCATATTTCTTACCTTTAAACAAAATCCTCAGTCTTCCATGTTCCCAATCTTTGGGTGTTTGTCTCCCAGAATTGTTATTCCACATGGCTGCCAACTCTATATATCCAAAAGTCCTCTCTTGTTTCAGAAAAGTTATGACCTAGGGTTTCTGGTGGGTTTGGTTTTGGGGATTTTTTTAGGGGGGGAGTGTGTCTCTTTTTTTTTTTTTAACCTTTTGGGCAAAATTTTATAACTGATCAGTGCATTTGTGAAGAATTGAAGCTCATCTTTAAGAGAAGACAAACATAATGTAATCACATGACTTTGCCGTTTGTTTATTTAACAAAGTTCCCGTATTGTGTAAATCCCAATAAAAGCCTGAGGTAGCTGACCACAAGGCATACTCTCCAAGTCTGACCCTTGCCAGAAGACCTTCCTCCTTCCTTTCAGTTCCTTCACATCTACACCTCAAGTTCATGTCCAGTTCTGAGTCCTTCACTTCCAGAAAGACACTGAGGTGCTAGAGCAAGACCTGAGAAGGGCATTGGAGCTGGTGAAAGGTCTGGAACTGAAGTCTTACGAGAAGCAGCTGTGAGAGCTGGAGTTGTTTAACCTACAGAAAATGAGCCTCAGGTGAGGCCTCTACAACTACCTGAAAGGAGATTGTAGCCAGGTACACGGTCAGTCTGTTCTCCCAAGTAACAAGTGATAGGACAAGAGGAAATGGCTCAAGTTGCATCAGAGGAGGTTTAGATTGGATATTAGGAAGAGTATCTTCACTAAAGAAGCATTGGAACAGGCTGCCCAGGGAAGTGGTGAGTCACTATCCCTGGAGGTATTTTAAAAACGCGTAGATCTGCCCCTTAGAGACGTGTTTTAGTGGTGAACTTGACAGTGCTGGGTTAATTATTGGACTCAAAGGTCTTTTCCAACTTAAATGATTCTATGATCACACCCCCTTGGCAAGGCAGACCGTCCAGACCTCTTGAACCTCTGATGCCCAAATCCAGAAGTTTTATCTTCTAATTCCTGAACTGTGCAGGCAGTGATTCTGCACTTGCTTGCTGTCACATTTGAGCTAACATCCCAGAGGCTGAACATTTCAAGACAGATCCAAAAGCACTGGGTAGAGAGCTTTTCTGCTTTTCACTGGGAACAAGGAATTACTCCTGCATGTGTGTGAGCTCCTAAGTGGGGAGAAAACACAAAATATGAGATGCTTGAAAATTTAGTATGTGTGCAGTACCATCTAATAAAAGAGCCTGAATAAACTTGGAGATTAATTTAAATTTGCTTAATTATTTTTATTAACTTCAATTTTAGTTAAAGGGCTTAATTTTAATTAGTGATTCAGCATTGAACTGCATACAGCAAAGGTGTCCAAAGCTAAGCTTAAACCAGGCCTGAGCAATAGGAAGGATAAGAGTTTCCTCTGCTGTGTCAAAAAAAATAGTAAGGGTGACATAGGGATAAGGAAGAGGAAAAGGAAGAGGAATGAAAGCAATGAAAAGAATTCTGTTTACTTTAAGCTAATGGCCAAACATCTGTGAGAAATGCAACAGGATTTTAGACTAAGCGGAAAGGGGAATGAGGTGAAATAGAAAAAAAATTGGTGCTTGTTCTGCACTCCTCCCTTTCCTTCCACTCTTCCCAGGAGCACTAGAAAATAGCAACAAAGAGGAAAGAATTAAGTACATGAAGCGAAAAGTGCACAGAAGTGCAAAAAAAAGTTAAGGTCTCAGGGGAAAGCCTACAGATTATTGCCAGATTTAAGAACATTTACTTTTGCTTGCTTTCCAAATGTAATTGGAGATGATAAAATTGATAATTAGGAAGAGAAGAACAGCTTAGAGAGAAAGCAGAGTGCAATGCTTGCATAACCGGTAACAACAAAGAATTTTCAAATCCATTATTCATTGAGGGTAGCATTAAACAACACCTATTAGAGATAAAGGCTTGATAGATTATACCCTAGGGCACTATTTGAGGCAGCCAAAGCAATCTTTGTCTTGCTAATCTAGCAGCAGCGCAGTTCCAAAAGACACTTGGCACTTCTTGGCACTTCTCATAAAATTTCCACAGTGATCCAGGCACTTTTCAATGATCTGATCACACCTATTAGTCAGAGGTGGGGAAGTAAAGTATCAGAGGACAACATTTGCAGAGGATTTAAAGACTGGTCATTAAACACAGATTTGGATCACTTCTCAGCTGTTATCACTGGAGGCCAGTGCAAAGTATCTAGGAATGTAGGTCAACTGTGGTTGAAGACAGGGCTTTGTCCCATAAAATTGTGACGGAAAGTGTTCGACCCACCCTGCGTCATTTCTGTCACCAGCCGTACTTGAGCACCTGACATTAAAGAGTCCAGCATCATAGCCAAGCTTGCTCTTCAACTCACCCATCTGAACAGTGTGGATTTACTACGTGTGCTTCTGGCCTTTTAGCTACAGCCCCTGGGATAAAGACCCCTACCAGCAAGGCAGCTAAAACTGCAGAAATCGGGTACGTCGATCCATTCTAAAGCTTGCACTGGATCTCAGCTTCCCCAAGAGCACAGGACTACTTTTTCTCCACAAGACTGCAGATACTTCCGTTCTCCGGTTCTGCAATTAGAAAGAAAAGCCTTCTGGAGAGTAGGAGGTAAGTGGAATTGTGCATCTGTACACAAGTGCAGACAATGAACCCCACAGCAAATTCTGAGTGTTATCTTGTAGAGAAGAGCTGCCAATCTTTTTAAAGATTTATTAGTATTTAGGGAGATACTGGAAGAGAGGATAAAAAGAAGTAAATTGCTTCTTTCCAAAAAAAAGAGGATATTTCTGGTAATCTGCCTGTAAATTTATCTTTATTGTTAAACAACAAATGGAACAAATGCTAAACAATTATTTACTGGCTAGCAATAGGTTTATGTGAATCAAAGAGCATTAAATTATAGAAGAAAAAGCCCGCCAGAAATCTGTGTCCCTTTCCAAAAAACCAATTATCAAATTAGTGAAAGAAGTGAATTACCACGTGACAGTAAGAACAGCACTAGATTTCTTATAAAAATCATAATTTAAAAATTAATTCCAGCTGGCCTGGAAGCAACGTTGCCAAATTCAGTGAAGTTATCTATAATTACATTGCTATGACCATTTAACATTTGCAAAGAACAGGGAATTCAATAACAATATAATAAGGTAAGTTTTAAGACATATCTTACTTAATATCTACAAGACAGAAGAGACAGCATGCTTGTTTAGTTATTGCATTAATGCCCTTCTACATTATTAAAAAAAAATTCTTTAAGCCCTGTGTCAATGGACATAAGTAAGTTGCACACTGCAGTTCTCCCACTGCATAATGATATTCCTCCTTGGACCCCGTGAGCCCTGCCCTAACCCCTTGACATACTAACCTCTTGCTGGAAAAAGTCTCTAATTCTTCAGTCACCTTCCATTTGTCTTTAGTTTATAGATAATTCAGGCCAGCTTGTCCATGGTTACCACTGACTCACCACGAACCCTGTCAATGTTCCCAGTAGTAAACAACAGGGGAGGAAAAGAAAAAAGGAGAAGAAGCAGAAACCAGGACAGGATCCCATACTACATCTAGAGGGGACAGTGTGTGCCTGACAGCACTGGCTGCACCCTGCGTAGGGTGCCCTGGCACATGAAGGGATGGGAGGAGGGAGGGGCTGGCCACTGAGGTGTAAGGGGAATACCTTGTGGAGAGTATATCTTCTGGAGCAGCTGAAAATCCATGCTACGGTGACCCCTTTCAGGAATCAGCTAGCCCAAGAATTGCTAAGTCAAGAGGCGGACAGGAAAGAGATGCTTTCACTGCGTGGTCTGAGATGCTTTCTCCACAGCTCAAGCACTGCTCCGCTGATGAGCTGTGAGCTTTTAGGGGAATGATTTGATCTTTTGAGATGTGTAGCAACAAACTGAAAAAATGTTGCATGGGCTTCCACAATGGGGCAATATTCTCTTAAGGGCTTTGGGACATGGAGGAATTATATGAATTTGGGGGAACCATTTTTGTCATAAAGACATTGACAAGGAAAATTCCCCATTGGAAGACAAAAACAAAAGAAAAAAAAAACTTTAAAACAATGAAACTTATGGAAAATATGCCATCTGAGGTAGCTTTTCATCTGTTTACTTTTTTTTTGTTCACAAAAGTACTACATTACCCCTTAATTAAATAATTCTGGGAGGATTAAAACACAGGGAGGACTAAAACACAACTTGCACTGAGGTCTGAAGAGCAACTTTGCTATTTCTAGTATCTTGAGTTCTAAATTAGAAAGCTTCCACAACCTCCATATAATGATGATCAATCTTCCTCTTATCTGATTGCCAAAGAATAGCCATCCTGAGCTCTGCCTTTTGTCCTGAATTTAAAAATAAACTCTTTTCCACAAATTCTGTCCAAACATTCTTCCTTGTGCTGTATGGCAAGCCCAATCTCTTAGCCCTTCATGCTAGACCAAAAAAAAGGCTGCTCCTCTGAATGATTTACTGCCCTGAGTTTTCACTGACACAAAAATTACTTTGTCTGTATTTTTTCAAAGAATGTTTGTGTGCAACTCCTCCATGCCCATGAACAAGCTTAAGGAGTGCAGACAAATGGTTTAAAGTGCTATCTGTTTTCCAAGGTCTGAAACACAGATGTCTCTTTTTGGTAATGCTGCGTGCCACTGACCTTACTGCAGATTTGATGTCTTCCATTGATGCACCAGCCAGGCATGATTTGTTAGGTAAAGGGGTTGGGTTTTGTGAGGTTTTTTTTTAGAAGCTTGTTTCAACTTCTAGACTTCATTTAGAGTTTATATTAATGTTGTTTTACTTTTGAACAAATGATTTATACACAAAGATAAAGCTGCTTGTCAGATTATAAAGGATCTTAACTAGTGAAGAAGGAAATATTAATATCTCTTTTCAGTTTTCAGCCTTTCAAAATTTTTTGATTCAAGCAGCATCTTCTTTCGTTTGCCTTTCCTTCTTCTCCCCTTCACTTCCTTTGTCATTGTATCCATATTTTGCAAAGAAAGTTTGGAAGAACAGATCATGACCTACCTGTATAATATGTATATCACAGCTACACCTAATTCTGAAAAGCTGTCCTTTGTTTGAATAAAGCTTGCACAGAATAGAATGGTTATGTTTTATCCTCTTCAGTTTCTCTTAATTTTTAGTGTATGCTTTCTGGTACTTCTTAAATCACAATTACTGAAAGAGAGTCCATTTTCTTTCCTGTTCTGCCAAATCATAATGGTATTTTCTATATTTGATTTCATTCTGTAATTCTAATAATTTGCCCAAACACATTCCTCCATGAATATCTCCTTAAAGAAATAACGTTTAGAGGTAGGGAGATAGTATTTGTTCTCTCAGCTGAAAAAAGACCTTTGAAACTGTGGTGAAAAGGTGATGCTCTTAGGAAACTGCCTTGGTTTCTGGTAGCATGACAGCGTTGGAACTGGTCCATTGGTGCAGACAGGTGCACAGACCAGACAAATCTTTGAGTGTCACATCTTCAGAGCTGAACAGAAGCAGATGCTCAGGGAACAAGTACATATGATATTTCTGAGTACTTTGCTGTGCTCCAGCTATTTTCCCTCAGAGTATTTTGTGAAATGGATCTGGTTTGTCCAACTCCTGACCCTTGGTTTATCCATTTACTAACCACGTACACAATCTTTTTCACAAACTATCCACATGTCCTTGAACATATGTAAACTACCACACATGTAAATTAGCCATAACATGCTTTAACATTAACTTGCTGCGTGACTGTTGCATTAAAAAAAACCAAAAAAAACAAACCCATCTTCTGCTTGCTTTGAACCTGGCTTCTGTTAACTTTCATGTACTGAAAGAAATTATAAACTGTCACCATCATGCATAGCTTTGCAGATTTCTATCAAATACCCCATAATTCATCTATTTTTAAGGTCATGAGTCTTAGCCTTTTTAACTGCTCCTCATTTAATCTCAGTATATGACAAAACTCAGAAATTTGTAACTTAAGGGACACTGCTAACAAAAGTCCTCCTTGCGATTGCATAATTTGTTTTTAACAAAAATACTGTAAAAAAAAAAGATGATTCTTTTAACATTCTGTCCTATATGTTCTTTTCTTTAGACCATAGCCAAGGGGCAGATATTAATTTCTATGTTTTATATTAATTTCACATTATAGAAATATTATAGAATATAATCAAATGCACAAACACAAGACCAAGTATATTTGATTAGGCAGCAAATGCATCACATGTATCCACAAAAGCCATTGATTGCTGTATTGGTCACTGATGGGTCCTCAGATGAATAATTAATTTCATCCATTCCCAAGAAAAAATTAAACAAATCAGAATCCAGAGACCTGTAACACCATTAGAGAATTTAAACAGAAAAGGTGATGAAAGATAAAAAAAGACTGTGCTAATTGAGTTTCTTTTCTCTGAAGTGGAAGCTGGGAACAGATATGACAGTGATCCTACAATAAGTAATAGAGCTCTGTAAAAGAACAGTAATCAACAGCTTATAGTGTCCAAGATGAGAAAAACAATGCAAAATACTAAGGCTGGATGTTACAAAGAGTTATCTCACAGTCGGAGAAGAGAAATGCCAAAATAGTTTAAAGAGTTCTGGAATCTGGTCCTCTGAGGGCTTTTAATATCTTCCAGGGTGGCATGCTTAATCCTTTCCCAGTCTATGAAGATAAAAAAAGTGGTCTTCTAAAATCCCTGTTTGCTCTGCACTTCTCTGGTTCCTTATTGATGTAATGTAACATGTGGCTTTAATGGGTCACAGCTGCCGAAAAGCATTTTATGAGTTCTGGTAGCTAGCCAAAGGAACAATATATGGACCTACAAATAGCAGGAATAGGACACAAGAGCTATTGTGTGTAGTCATATGGTTTCATTTGCATGTTTCTTGGTTGGGAAAAGTTAAATCTTGCCTATTCATTTCTTGCTGATTCTGTCTGTTTCAGGCATACAAAGTGGGAAATAACAGAATTGAACCTCTCATTCTGAATTCAAAATTTCAACATTGCTAAGTGGACCTAGGGGCTATCAGCACACAGCAAACAGATTTTGTTCTTTGGAACAGGCATAATCCCAACTTTGTTCCAATTAAGATATATTTTTCCATTGTTGTCTCTCCCTTCTTACCATTACCATTGTCATGACCTAATGAGAATTCAAACTTGAGCTTGTTCTCCAAAATTACAACCATCCACTTTGAAAATTATAAAATCACACACCTTCCATCTGCTTGTGGCAGAATTTGCTCTGATTCTGCAAGAAGTGTATGAACCTTCTGTTGCATCTGATGAAAGGAAGGCTCATCATTAAAGGCTTCTCATGGCAGCTCTGCCCTGGTGAGCGTGAACAAGACTGACTCTAAGCACCAACAGATGACAACCAAAAGACATCACACTGCTGAACTTTAATTTGACAATGTAACTTTATTCCAGATATCCATACCTCATTTTAGCTTCACATACAATTAGTGAAAAGAGGTGGGTCCTAAACCACAAATGAAACCCTTTCCATTGAGCAGACAACCAGAGACCATTCCTAACAGACACCTAATTTAGGTGCTCACTTTCTCTGGGCACAAGCTGTCAGCATCTGGTGAAGAACATTGGAATATGTGAGGGGTTTGCTCTGTCAGGTGCTCATTTACTGCTCATTAAGCAGGCAAAATCTTCAAACAGAAACAAGCTTGCAAAAGGTTAGATACACAAAACACTTCATTCTTCCAAGCAGATTCAGAAGTAAAATAAAGCTATATGCACACCTGCCAATATTTTGACGGGAGAGGGGGAAAGCACCATATTTTAATGTGCATAATTTTAATTAAATACTGATCTTATGGTGAAAAAAGACTCATCAGACGTCATGGCAGTAATTCAAATTCACATAGAAGCTATGCACAGCCTTTACACAACTTGAGGTACTCTCTACAGGGGCAGTTTGGTGACTCCTGTTCTCATTCTTGGGTCCTGATCCAGTATCATCCACTCTACATGAATATTATAATATTTTTGGACTGTCTTGTGGAGAAGGTTGTAAACTTGGGCATTCAAAGTAAAGGAACATCAAAGCTAAGTCTAGTTATCGTTATTGTTTCCATTTGTTCATTTCCATTGCTGCTTTGCTATATACATTTTAACATAGGTTTCATTTTCCTCTTGGTTCCAACAGAATAGCTCAGGTTTAAAAATTATTTCTTTCATAATTGGTTCTGAAATATGACATATTGTCTAGCTCGGAACAAGGGGCCTTGTGCCAGCTAGTGTAATATATTTATTAAAATCCTTTGCTGTTAAAATAACTGCGACATGAACTTTCACAGACAATTCAATCCCCCTATTTTGTGCATGTGTTAGGCAAAGGGAAACATTTTCCAGATGCAAATAAGCAAAATTAGGGTTGCATGGGATATTTTATCTCTGGAATCCATTCATTCTGAGTTTTTCGCACTACAGAATCACAGATGCACTCAGAATAGGTGTTGTGTACAGTTGTTTTGGTTTGAACAACAAAGTAACAGTTTTTCTTTCTGTTATGTATATAGTTCTGATCCCTCGATTCATGTGAAGAACCAGAACCACAAAACCCACAAAACCATCTTCTGTCCTTTCTCTTATTCTCTCCTTTCTTAGGCCAGTGCTTCCTCACACATAAGTCTTCTCATTTTGTCTTTCAGAGCCAATTTTAGTGCTTACTGCTTAGCCTTCTGGTTGAAGTTCATATTTTCATAGACAGTACAGTGAAACTTTTTTTTTCACTATTCTAGTCCCTCCTGCAGGAAACACCTGCTTTGGCTATATGGCCTCCTCTGTTCTTCTTTTGAATTTTATAATTTTGTGTTATAATTTTATAAAGCATTTGCAATGAAGAGAAAGAGCCCCTGATCTTTGTAGTGATGTCCTGAGCCAGTGTAGCCAGCAGCAGTTTGAGAACTTCAGTTACAGAAGACATCTGCTCAGCCTGAACTGTCCCAGCCTGGGCACACAGAGATAAACTATAGGGAATAAGACTGAAAACATCCAGCAAGCATGAGCATATTGGAATTACGTGTTCTTTAAGCAGCTTACAGCTTTGCCAGATTTGGTCTGATTTCATGGAGATAAAAGCTGTCCTTTAGCCAATAGCCACTTCTCTTCCAAGTGTCAAGTCTCCACACAGAAAACACAGATGCACTCAGGCAAGAAATGAGAGCCAAACAGGACTTGAAAACACCTTTGGCAGCCCACACAGTATATGTGAAAAAATCCATTAGGGTCCACATTTTCTACATTAGTACAAATCCCACAGTGACTCTCCTCACACTAATGAGATCACAAAATGATGACCTGCAGACCGAAGATCACACAACTACATTTAGAGTTTCACAAAGAGGAGATTATCTTCACTCTGCAAAACAATTTCTCTAGCCTTATTAAAAGAAACCCCAAACATGGGGAACTAATTTTGATTAATTTCTACTTTAAGCACTTCAGCACAGTACAAGAAGTCAGATTTCAACTCAGACAGTTATACTTTGGCTACATTATAATCATCTGAAAACAATGTCTATAATGGGAAGTGTCAGACAACTTTAATAGGTGGGGCTGATACAGCCACCTTATCATAGGGAAACACACTACACATGCAGGGAGATCAGCCATAAAATAACCTCCTTCCCGTTATTGCCCTGCAGGTCCAGTAGCTCTCACACTTCAAGCCACTTGAATTTTGGCAGCCCAGTGACTAACAGCCAGAAGCACAATTTCAAGCTGATGATAAAACATGGACCTCTCAAAACAACTCATAACGGCTTTTCCAGCTTGTAATTTTCAATGGGTGAAATTAACAGGAGTTTTATACTTGCTGCTACACTGTATGTTCCAAGTCATCGGCACTTTCTGGAAATTTCTCCAAATGTACACCTGTAGCTGATAGTTTCTGATATACTCAATAACCCCACTGAATACAGGCAAGAGTTATTCTGTATTACCAAGGGTAAGGCTATCTCACAGGTACCTCCCCAGCCTGGTGCACACTGTAAAACACTGTTTTGGTGCCAGTGGGTATTTCTGCATTTCTGCAACATGGAACTTCACAGGGAGCTATACACAATGTATTTTACTTGGAGTACAGTAGATAAGCTGTAATTTCTGCTTTGGGAAAAGGGCACCTCACATCTTACTGATTATTGCTCCAAAAGCCAATTCTCCCAAAAGCAGGCTGAGACAGAGTCCTGCTCTCATAGTCTAGAACACAAAAATGCACAACAGGTATAACACAGGAAAACCTACATTGACTTACTGTACATGTAAATAGAGACATGCAGAGCAGTCACAACAGATATAAATCAAAACACAAACAAACCAAAAAATAATTAATTACCTACTTTGACAGATTCATACCTGCAGTCTTCTCATTCTAAAGCAAAAAGCCAGGAGAGAGAATATTCAAATTTCTTGTCCATTTGGGTGGCTTCTTTGCACATGTTCCTGAATTTTCAGCTATGATGAGATCCGCTCATTGGCAGTCACCAAGAGGCTGATATGACCATGAAATGAGGAAACACAGGGAATGAAAAATAAGGTACTAGCACCACCGTTTGCTGAGGGCTGGGAAAACTAGCAAAAACTTTCAGAGCCCATGTAGACCTATTTCTATAATGCTAGCTGCTTTTAACTCACTTCCCATTGCTGCTATTGGAGATGCTTGATCAAAACATGCTTTCAGCATTAATTATTTGCCAGGAAAATCTTAATGAAATCCAGATGATGATTTTTATTCCCAGCACTATAAATCTTTATATGTAGAAACAGTTTCAAACAAGGGGTTATTTTAGCAATTTGAGTGAAGCAAAAATATAATTGAGAGCTACCCATATATTGGAAGTGAACATAAAGTGGCTGGCAGAGGGGACTGAGACAGTTCAGCATGATTGCTTTCCCCCTGGAAAACACATATTTTATTGTTACTCCTTTTCAATCCAACACTAAGAAATATGGGGTTTCTGCAAAGTGACCCTGGAAAGGATGAGCTCTCCTCGGCCAGCACAGCCCTTCCCCACTGTCACATGGTGTTTCCATTTCTGCCTCCTGTTTCCTGAAGCAATTTAAGTTAGCTTCTAAGAAAGAGAAGATCTATGATGCAGAAAAGTAGCACAAATCTTATTTAAGCTATTTAAAGGAGCACAGTTTGATTTTAAAATATACTGGTTAAGAAATAGATTTCAACACCTGCATTGCAAAGTGTAAATGAGATTCAGATAGACTTTTAAAATCTAATTCTCTTCTGACTTCTCTGCTGTCTGCTAGTTTCATTTTCTTCCTCTTGAGCAACAGATGTAGATGTTACAAATGGCAGCCTGTCGCTCTGTCGGACATGAGATAATTAGGCAACTCAGGAGGTCAGCCGGACCAAAGCTGGGCAGAGAGCAAAAGAGACCCAGCCTCTCTTTATTCTTATATTTATACCTTTTTACAGACAGTTATGGATTGGACAAAGAGGTTGCTACCTCTCAAATTCTATAGGTGAGAAACACAGTCCATCACATTTTCCACCCCAGAAAGAAGAATGAAAAATGACATCCAAAGTACAAAACAGTCTTTGGGCAGTTATAGAAACATGGATTGTTTACACAAAATCCATGAGAACCTTTGCTACCAACTATAAACACAGCACTCTAAAAAATCAGGGCGACAGCAGCCATCAAATCAATTCATAAAAATGGATGTATTTCACTTTCCAGAGCTTCAATGAAAAACTGCTGTGGAGAAGAAATCCTTTAATGTGCAACAAAAATAACTCTACAATTACTATTTGTTATAGATTTAATAGAAACATTTCTATTGCACTTTCATGTTGATAACTTTCATGTTGATAAACTTTTCTGTTATCAAGACATTACTGTTGGGCCAAATAACCTAATACATGTCCCTTTCACAAAGTTCTTAAAGTAATATGTTTAATTCTTTACTCTTGTTTGTTCCTCCTTTAAAAAAAATAGATTTAGTTCTGTGAAAAACAAAGAGCAAGAAATAGCTATTCCATCTAATCGTGATAGTATCTGATATCTGCTCAATGCAAGGTAAGTTCAGAAGGGGATGAGGAAGAAAAGCTGAGGTGTACCTTCCTCTTTTTTTAACTCTTTCTTGAAAACCATTTGGACTAGGCTCCCCACTCCAAGATTATGATTGCAAATCTATAGTTTAGTGCAACAGCTATCATCACTCTTAAGCACTGTTGCTCAGAAGGAAATCAGAAGTCAGGGAAAAAATTGCATGATTAAGGAGCTTCTGTGCAGTTGCTGGTTTTCCTTTCTCACTTCAGGATTTTTTGGAATGGGTGTGCGTTCCTGAACCTCTGGGATTGGTGAGGTAGATACACTTGCAACTGGAAAGATTATTAGTTAAAGGAAGCAACTTCCAGATGGATCATGGTGAACAAGCCCTTCCTTCACAGGCACTTGGGGTGATTCCTCATGGGACAGGAATCAGGGTGCCAACATTCAGCTTCTCTCCCCGTATCCTTCTGCTGACACTAAGGACAAAGATGGGAAAGAAAGGAAGAATGATGGCACAAATCCCCAGAGGTCTGATAGACAGTGGAAAGCTGGGGGAGGGCAAGCTGACAGACAAACGTCCTCCAGGCACATTGAAAGAAAGAGATTGTTGTGATAGCTAAAACTCTAGGCATCAGGCTCCAAAACACTGCCACCTTGATTCATTTGAAACCACTTTAGAGAGGCCAGCATCTCCTTAGATAAACCTGTTGCTTCACACACACACACAGCTCAGTGCCACACAAATATCCACAAGTACTGCTAATATGTGCTTATGTGCATCTCTGTGCACTCACAGCACAGTGGCACTGTATAAATTGGGGGAAAATACCCTTTTGCTTGTATGGCAGCCTATGGGTATCAACTTCTTCTCTACAGGGATGCTGACAATAGAGATGATTCTGGCTCAAACAAGCACATAAACTAGAAATACTTCTGCTGGTCTCCAACTTAATAAGGGAACAGAAGTACACAATAACACAAGTATAAAATTAGGATTCAACAAACAATAACTTTGTATTTTCTAGCTTCTGAAACTGGCACCATCCGAGCAAGAGAAGAATTAGCAGCCATTTTCAGAAATCACTTATATACTGGAATCTTGTAAGCAGATACACTCAGCAGTATTATTGAGGATTTCTGTGCTATGCTTTCACACAGCATTTGGGTAATTTATTCTGTAACAAGCTATTCCCATGTCTATTAAGAAATTATTATTTCCTACATTG
This sequence comes from Drymodes brunneopygia, assembly GCA_013400955.1. Lineage (NCBI taxonomy): Eukaryota > Metazoa > Chordata > Aves > Passeriformes > Petroicidae > Drymodes > Drymodes brunneopygia. The sequence continues at coordinate 1,064,810 of VZTZ01040326.1, forward strand.
AAGTCAGAGTAAATCTTAATTCTTTAAGCTTCCTTTTGTTTGAAAGGGAGAACATGGATGTAAAGAACCATCATCCTTATGAAAGAAGTGACTGCAGATAACAGACGCCAGAACTGATGCAAGTGAGAGGACAAAAGAACTAAGTGGCTAAGACACCTGCAGCTTAGCAAGGGGAGCAGCTTCCCTCTTTCAAATAAAAAATGTACATGTTTGGTACTTCCAAATAGAAGAAGGGATGTTAAAAGAATAAGTACATAATTTACCTATTAAGACAGAACATCTAATTTGCATGATAGTTTTACTGGGAGTTAAGAGTTCCTGAAATTTCTACAAAACCAAAAGCTTGAATTGCTATTTGTACCCTGTTATGAGGAATGGTGCAGCACTCAAAATACTCCCTCTGGGCAGACATGGCAAGGAGAGATTTAGATTGGTGTGGTGATGCAACTATTCAGGCTGACTCCAAAGTTAAACATGTGTCCAGCCGATGGTCTCGCAGGCAACCACATTTAGAGGATGACATCTTTCTTAATTCTTTTCTTAGGAGGGATATAAACAAGACTGCAATAAATAAATCAACTCCTAACCAAGAACATAAGGGAATTTCTTTGTAGTAACTGATAAACTTTTCCTGTGCAAACTTCTTTGCATAGAAAAGTTACTCTACAAGTGTTCCCTGTCTGTGGTGCCTAGTCCTGGCCCTTTCTTTTGGAGAACATCAGCCATGAAAGAGCATCAGTTGGCTCCACTGCCAGGTCCCACAGCCAGGTTTGCCAGGCCAGCACTCTACAGAGAGTTAAACCGACTTAAAATCTTTTCATAGTTAGGTAATTTGAAAATAGGTAAACAGTTACAGTTCTATTCTACAATCTAAAACATAAATCTCTACACAAAATAATTATCTGCATTAGGAATAGTGTCCATATTCCTCTTTTCTGCCCCTGCCAGTTTTATTCAGCCAGTTTAACTGTTGGGAAGAGTTGTTTGACTAAAATAAAAGTAAACAACATTATAAAAGACTTAAAATATATCATTTAATTTAAACCAAGTTTGTGTTGCCAAGATACCCAAAGAAGCTCCAATGAACAAGGTCTTAATTAGGAAAGTTGATGGTATTATTTCCACCATAAAATTTCATTAAAAGTTTTGTAATTGATGCAGAACAGATGCATCTATGAAAAGAGTGTACTTTTCTTTCAAAACAACAAATGAACTTCTGACTGCCCAGGTCACTTAGTTTGTGTACTGACAGACTGGGTTTTCAGTAGTTGACCTTTATCAGATTGGCTGAATGACAGCAATTTGGTCGGTCATTCTGTTAAAGGCAAATGTGAATTTCTTAGCCCCAGAAGAAAAATGTTAATTGGTTAATAGAATATCAAGCCCTATTTCAGTTCTGTACTCTTTTGCTGTGTAGTTATTTGGCTCGAGTCTCCTTATCTTGCTATTTAGCTAAATCACTGGCAATAAAATGAAAGAAAATTTGAATCAATAACTGTGTTCAGAAAATTTGTAGTAAAGCTATAAATAGAATGAGTTGCTTCAAACAGGGACTAAAGCTTGCAGGGTATTCAAAGAAAATTTCTACTCCTTTAATAACTAGACTGTTCTTATAAATGGCCACATTTTCTTAGCACAAGATTCCACAATAGGATTCTTTTTGATGCCTACATGGATTCATAGCATAGTATAATGTTCTTAACAGGTTTAAACTCACCTGGCCTTAACAGGGCAAACTCTGTTCTTCTTGGGGTTGAATGCATTCAGCTCTTCAGGATGTTGCTTTCCTGAGGTTGTTGCACTGAGCGGGCAGCAACTGCTGGCTAGTGATGCTGGGCTGGCTTCTTTGCATCTGACAGATGACCTAAACCAAATCACATTGGAAAAGGCAGCTACTTGATACTGTCATGTGAAGTATGTTGGTTCTTCAGTTCTGTGATAGTGACCAACTGATTGAATTAGTTTGTCTATCTTTTGAGGCCCTGACAGAGCATCCCTGTGAGTACTGACATGAGACTGTTCAGCAGCAGCCTCTAAGCCTCGCTGCGTGACAGCAACAGCACTGGTGGCATTTTGTCTCCCAATTCTTTTGGCTAGTCCATGTTTACACAGTCAGTATTTTCCCATTAGTTTTTCTGAATTGGCATTCTGTCACTGACAATTTCTGCCTGCTTCCCAAATAAAAGCATTATGCTGACTTTTAGCTGTTAGCTGGGGCCTATTAGTTGCAAATTGCCACAAATGTGTGCATCATCTCTGAAAACATATCAGGTAAGAGTTCTCAGGCTTTTTCCTACAAAGCAAATTCCTGGATTATATTATCCTCTGGCATTCACCTTTCTTCATTATTTCTCACCTTGGTAACATGTTTCCCTGCTTCACAATAACTCTTCACACTAGTCTAGCCAGTAAAATATATCTGCAGTAAGTACCCATTTTAGTTTCCTACTAGTATTTTGTAACGGACTAAAACATGCAAGTACACATATAATGTAATGTGGTAAAAAAAACTGCTCTTGAAAATTTAAGGCATTTTTAATTCCACCTAATTTGGACTACCTAGGCTTCTGAGCAGAGGAAAGGATACTTAGAAGCAGATAAATAAGAAATTTCACAGTTGCCTAAATATTTAACTTTTTCATAGAATATAATTTCCTTAAATTTTATTTTGTCAGCCTTTTTTGTTGCTCTTTAAAAAGCTACAGTGTTACTCTGTTATGGATAAGGCTTTAAAAGCAAATATAAATAAATATTTAACTATAACTTCTAACTGCAAAGCTGTGGATAGAAACAGGATGGCAAAATACTGCTATAGCTATTTATGTTGTTGAAAATATTACCAAAATATTACCTTGGACAGATCTCTGATACATAATTATGTACTTCTGGATGGAAAAAAACCCCCTGAAATCCATCTATTCCAATCCCTTTCTTGTGACAGGAGTGATCAGATTCTCTCCAGACTTGTGCACCTATGATTGTCCTGTCAAACCTTGATCACAGGTACTGCCATGAGTTTGCCAGATCTTCCCAGTCTTATTTACCTTATTTCAGCAAATAAGCCCCTCCTTTTCTGCCTGTGTGTTACTGACCTACCCGTGTGCTCTCTCCCAGTCTTTTTTTCAAGCTGTTACCATTGCTCTACTACTAGAGAAACAGGAATTGACACTTACTGAATGAATTGCCTTCAGTGGTGGGGTGAAGCACTACAAGGCTCCACAATACACTGAGAAAATGTCATTTATTTCAAGCAGGCATTTTAGCTGGATTTCAAGATTAATGAAACACCATGTAATTAACCTTACATGTGAACTGCCTATGACTGAGGCAATGGCAAATATCAATATGGTAAACATCACTTTATCTCATTTGTTGAACACACACCACAGACTCATGACTGGGAATTGCTACATACTAGGAAACAAAGACCATCATATGTCTGGATGTGTATGAGGAATATATGTTAAACCTACATGGAGACGTCATTAATCTGGGTGATTCTTCTACACCAGCATCACTTTATTCTACACCAGAAGCTCTTTACAAGTTTGCAATCTGGTCCCATTCCCTCGTTGCACACCTCTGTGCCACCAGTATCCTGATCCCTCAGACCCACCATTCCCACCACCCCACAGCACTTGGCTACTGCTGGCTGATACTTTGGGGCTTTTGCAACTCTTCCTTTTTTTTATAGACATATTTGGTTTGAAAGAGGTATCCTCTCCTTTAAATTGAAGCTGAAAGTTTTGCAATTTTTTTTTAGAGCTCCTGTTGTTTATCATGTGGAACTAAAACCAACATGCCTATCTGGAAAATTATGGCAAGCTTTCAGGAGAGGCAAAACCAAATATATTCTGTGGTAATTAGAAGATCTGGGATTCTGATATTTTAAATACTCTTAATTACAATTTCAAAGTCCCCTGATGTAAGTTATAACAGGCTGCTCCAGAAAGGACCACCCCACACAGGGGAGTTTTCTTTTTGCTATCACTTCCTGGTTTTATTTCTAATTTCTCTGAACCTACTGATGTCAAGAAGCACCCTATATTTATGATTATTTAGAAATATTTGTGGCCATGATATTTGGATGTTTTACAAGGGAGTGTGAAAGCAATCTTAAAACTCCAAAATGTGATTCCTGCATGATTCCAACCTGCTTTCTATGCTGTCTATCAAACAGCCTGGAGTTTAAGTGGTGGCATTCAAACTACAACTGAGCTGACTGCTTTTGATGTGTTTTCCTCTTGTTTCAGTGAAGAAAACACAGTTCCTTTAGCAACTGTTAAATTGGAGGGTTTAGTGTACTACAGGAAGATCTATATTTGTCAGGAAATGCAGCTGAGAAATGAGCCCAGGAAAAGCAGGGAAGTATCAGGTCCAGCTGCAGCACAGATGTGCAGCTCGGCACCAGGACAGAAGGAGAGGATACACTGATCCTTCTGCCTTGCACTTTGTTGCATTTTTCAGCAAGTTACCTCACTGCATTGTAGTTTCTCTGTACACAAATACAGTAACAAGAGGTCAGAAGCCCTTTGTCAAACACTTTGAGATCTTACCATAGAAAGTACTATGTTGGAGCATAGTCTTATTAATAATAATTAATAAATAATAAGTAATTGTTATTTTTTTTAAATTGCCATTTAATATAGTCCAATTATATTTTTTGATATTAATAATTTATTGGTAAAACATTTGCAAATAAACATATTTATTAGAAATAAGTCAGCATTATTCTTTTGTTATCATCATGAATATGACTATTATTAGGTGGACAACACTGTGTGTTTTGTGTTCAATGCATCATAGTATTTTTGTATTCTGACACTTCTCTTTACAATGTTAATTTAATTTGCATATGAGTAGTGGTGCTAAACCAGATTTAAGATTTACAGGACAGGCACTGATTAAGAATTTGACAGCATTACCATGATGTCCATTAGTTAGAGAGTTACTCTCACAGCAGGCTCTCAAAAAGTAATGAATATGTTTAAAAGGAAAATATTGTCGCACCTTGTAAGCCTTTATTTTTATCCAGGAATACAACTGCAGCTTCCCAAAATACAAGAAGGTATGCCAGAAGTTTGGGCAATTGCCCCACTGCTGCAATTTTTGACTCACATGATATCATATGAACGGATGTTATGATGTGTTTAAATCACATGAAAAAATATGAATTTTCTCATGAGAATGCTTTTTGTGTTTAGTACTGAATAACAAGGTCACTAACCTGTGCCCAGCTAAGAAACAGCAGTGGTAAAGCCAAAGAAGGGTTAACTCCTGACTAAAACAAGTATAATCTCATTTGTGAAATATTTATTCACAATAAATGAATAGTAATATATTGAGGAATTTATCCTCCAAGGTAGCTCTTTGCCACTGAAAGAATGTGGCCAAAAGTCTCTATAAGAGACTTTTCAGGACAGCTTATTCAAGGATTCTTTAATATTAACAGGTTGTAATTTTAGGGGTGTAAAATTTGCAATCCATCTAAGTAATATATATTGTTACAGTTCATTTGAAGCTAAATGCAAAACTAAAAGTAAGTAACATAGAATGATATTTCCATTTTTTCCTAAAGAAAAAAATCAACAAATTGTAGGGAGTCTTTTATATAACCAAATATAAAATCATTAAACTCTTGTGCTTTTTCTATGAAAATTTTAAAGAACTTTCTAAAGGTGGCTGAGCAACTATAATTATCTCCTTTTAAACAGAATAAAAACATTAGTAATTAACCTTTCTGGAACTGAAGCCTTGGACCACAGAACAGAAAGGAACCTTCTTCTATTATAAAAAGTTACATTTTTCTCTGGCAAAAAACATAGCTTGCAAATGTATTTTGGGTGTTTGACTGTTAAAGAGACAAAGGTAAATGTATTTTAAAAATTCTTACACATTCTAAAAATTAAAACTATTCTGATGTTCACAGGATTTTGCAAAATGTGATTTATGCAAGTGCTAATCGGTCATAAAACAACAATTTTGCAGGATTTGGGATGGCAAAGGAGATACGTCTAGTTACTACAGCACTGGGATATGTAAAATGGAACAATAAAGTACTAGATATTCATAAAATTTTCCTTTCAAAACAGTAGTGCAAACAGTAATTGTATATTGGGAGAACTGCACCATTGATGCTGTTAAGGATGTGGGGTAATCATTCAGCCAAAGCCAGGCAAATTCTCCAAGACACCAGCCACAAGCCCAGAGTGACATCTTTACACTCTTCCTTCTCCACACCTTCTCCTACCACTGGAACCTGGAAAGGTCAGGAATGCTACCAGCAGGAAGAGTGACTTTCATTCATTGTTACTGTTTTTCATGGAAAAGGCCACCATTTTGCCGTTTTCCAAACAGATTCACCAGTATTTTGGCTCCTGGGGAGGCTCCTCCCCTGCAAGAGCCAAGCAGTGGAAGGCAGGCAGGGACCAGAAGCCTTGCTGGGGGAGACCCAGACCACAGTGCCCTGCTACCATAAGGTGGAATTGTAGCTTAACCATCTTCTGAGGATTAAGCTACAATGGATTTCCCATTGACTTCCCACTTTCTCAATCAAACAGTATTTGCCATTACAGTAAGCAAGAAGATGAAAAGTACTAGGTGATAAAAATAGAATTATTTCTGTCTTAGACTTCCTATAGCTCAAAAACTTATTTTCTCCCTTGCTTTTATACCATTTTCAAACCAACTTTTTCTTTATACTTCTTTTTCCCTTCATTTTGACTGTATTGCTGAAGTGTCCCAGAGGCAGGCAGCAGGCTAGTTTAGTTTTGGTTGTATCTCTCTTTCAAACTCCTGTCCCTGCCCTTCAGAGGATATTCACCTTCATAACTCCAACTTATTTTTAAGAGCCATTCTGGGTTCTCTGTACCTCCAAGATCCAATCAGATACTAAAACCTTTCTCATATGCAGAATGCAGGTACAGAAACACAACAGAAGTTCACGAAGACTGATGAGATCTCCCATCTCCTTCTGGCATGAAATATTTTGTACAGCTGATTCCATCCTACATCACCTTGCTTCCTTCCACTCTTTCTGCTTCATTTGGAGATGTGAGTGCTCATTTCTCGTACTGCTCCTTGGTTTCCCATTACTGCGCCCAACAGACTCAACCTCAGTCTCTTGCCCTTGGCTTTTCCCCTGTCCTTCATCCTGGTGTATGATCAGGAAGTTCTGAAATGCTCACATCCTCACTGTTAGCTGCTGTTTGCTTCCCAATCATCAGCTCTCCCAAACATTCATTCCCAAATCCCTACTCTACTACTCACACCTCACCCTTTTCATTTTTTATCTTGCAGCCCACCTTTACTGTATCTCTCCCACTGAACTTCCTTTCTCTTCCCTTCCCTGTGAAACCTACCATAACTAGCTCCTTCATGAGTCTATCCCTTTTCCTTCTGGCTCGGAGATGGACCCCTCCTTCCACTCCTGTTTATTTCTAATGAAAAAACAACTGGGAGAAGTCAGGTGTGTCAACCTTTGCTCTGGCCCAGAGCAAGCCAGGAACACTTGCTACAAAGAAACTAAGTCTTGACTTTAGCCTGAATTGCTCCAAATTGCCACAATTTTGTTTATAGACATAGGCAAATTATAGCTTTTCCATTAGTCTTGTTCTTAGGAAGGGCTGAGTCATTTTGGCTTGAATTTTCAAATAAATAAGTTCTGCTGTCTGGCATAGAAGAACTTCCCTCCTCCTGTAAATAAAAGCAAAGCATCACATTGCATTACAGGCAATGATACTACTGCTACAGATACATGTAAAAACTGAAGTTCCAAACTAGCCCAGTCAAGAATTTATTAGAAAAACCACAGAGAGAACATTTTTTGAGAAATACAACTTCTTCTTTGACTAGGCCAGGAAGTCACTATAAAGAACTATGAAGTATTTGAACACGCACTACTTAAGAATAAAAGAGCTGTTGTGAAATACTGTTATCCTGATTGGGGGCATTTTGGATCTGTGTCACTTGCTGGTACAGACACTGTCATTTGTAGAGCTTCACAAAATTGAAAGGAAGCTTACCTGTCTTGATTCAAAAACCAGCTGGGCAGCAGTCTTCAGGCAATTAGCCAGTCTTTCCTCCTGTTCCAGCTTCCTTTCTTCCCTCTACATCACCAGCAGATTTCCAAGGGCAACTAGCTCCTCTTGTTTCTATCCTGAAGTTCACCCACAAATCAGAAGTTTATAAAGCCTTGCTGTTAAATTTATCACCAGAGGATTAGTCTGTGCAGCTCTGAACCCATGACATTATTTTCTGTTTAGGTCATTAGTCTAAATCCCTGTCTGTTTACTGGTTGCCTTTTCAAATATTTATTCTTTTTGATTCCTACACTCTCCACAGCCTCCTGTCTCAAACTGTTGAGATGAATAGTTGCTAGTAGTAAATACAAGAAAATGTCTTCAGGCACATTTTTAGCCACTTAAATCAATCCATTTTAGCTCCATGATTTTGTGAGGTGCAGCTCTGATACCCTCTGTTCCCACCTCCTTCCACAAACCCTCAGGCAGCTAAATGTCATCAATACATGCTGAGATTCAGATCCCCACATGTTATATGAGTCACGCTGCTTCTGTACTCCTGCTGGACACACCCCAGTTCTGTTGTCTGTGCTCTGTTCCACTGTTCCAAATCCATGTTTTCAAAGGCAGACAGGACTACATAGTGGTGTCATGCTGCAGTGACACACGGAAGTATTATTCTAAATGTCTCCAATACCAAGCAATATCAAAAGCATTGATATTACTATGATAATCTCAGCACTAGCCCAGCACTTTTCTGCAGAGCCTGGTTTGGACTGATCTCTAAGGAAAGCTCTAAGGGGCGTTTACTCCACAATCTGCAGGATTCCATCCATTTACACTGATGGCCGTAGTACTTGTGCTATAAAAATCATTGCAATCTCACAAGAATCTGCACTTGTCCCGGTTTGTCTGCTGCCATCGTTTTACTCTAGTGTTATTTCTCCTTTTCGCAGCTCCACCTCCCCTGCAGATCCCGCAGTACATATCTGTCCCCTTGTGGCCGTGTGCCTGACACAGCCTTCCTACTTCATAGGATCCTTTATGCTGACCAAAACTTTTCAGCTCTGTCTGCTACCCACACAAGCATGGACTGACTGCCCCTGCCCCAGCAGCTCCAGAAAACTACCTAAAAGGGGTAGGGAGCATCTAAAAGACACTGCAGTCTTACACGAGAGGTTCAATTGTATCTTGATGTCTGCTGAGTGTCACACAACGCGCAAAGATCCCATCACACCCTGGCTAGAGATAAAGTGCAGAGGAGGAGGCCAGGTCTAAAGGGATGGAAGGTGGCAGCAGAGCAAACGTGTGGCCAGATTTCTCCAGCAAACCTACACAACCCAGCTGACAGTGGGGCTCCTTGCAAGGAACAGACACAAAACCTTGCTGGATGAACGACAGGACTGACCACACAGAGACTTTGCTGAAGGAAAGTGATCTGTGAAAGATCCGGGTGACAAAGATGTTGTGAATGGCAACAAATCCAATGCAGCATGTAGAGACTAAGGAAAAAAAAGTCTTCAGATAAAGGTCTGAGACTTGTTGCCAGTAGTGTGTTTCTGCTAGTCCTTTGGATGCCTGTTGGTTTAATCATGAGTCTCTAACCTCCTCTAAGGGCAAGAAGTCAGCCAGAGTGGCTGACCATATCAATTCATACCATTACTTTATAATTACACTGCATATTTTTACATTGTTACTGCAGTATGAAGGGTACACAGAGGAAATGCCTTGAAATACTCAGTGAAACAGTCTTAGTGTTAGAAATACTTACTGTTCCTTAGTTTATGTCAGCTTAAGCCCAAGCCATCAGTCAAAGCCCAGTTTTCAGGCTGCAGGCACTCCCTGTGGGGACCAGAGGTGCCTCTTTGGCCCCCAGAGCTGCTGTGGCCGTGCTCTTCCTCACAGTACAAAAGCATGGCCAGGAGGGGAAAGGGCTGAGTCAGCTCTGCTGGCATGTTGCTGCCTTCAGAGCAGCCCTGGGGAAGGTCTTCCAGCATTCCACGGGTACCATCACGTGTTTGTTTTGTAATCAGAGCTCCCAGTGTTTTGTGGGCAAGATTCTTTTTTTTTTTTTTCAGATTAAATTGCATCCACTGGCCTACTTAAAAACAGTATTAATAGAAAATTGAATGTTTGGTTTAAAACCAAGCATTCAACCTCCCCACCCAACAAATTAACATTCCTTAAAAAAAAAAAAGCCCAAATAATTTCATAAAAACACCAATTTATAACAAAAATTATAAAAAGTACACACAACCTGGGGCTGAAACCTATCCAGCTCCCAGTTTGGTGAGACTTCCTGCTCTCCAGTCCCATCCCCAGCATTTCCAGAAGCCATCTGACACTTGGCTTCTCTACCTGGGGCCTGTTTGGAGCCCACTAGCTCACACTTTGCAATCTTCTTTGTGCTGTTTCTCCTACTTAACCAAAGTGTAAGTAGTCACAGGAGAAAAAATGAAATAACATATCTCAACTGTTTTATTTGTTCCCCTCTGACAATAAGTGTTCTTCAGTGTCTCAGGGCTCATTAGGTGACTTTAAAACTGACAGAAAAGTAAACTATTTTGTTACTATTTTGTTCAAACATGTTGTTATGTTTTACAGATTTTTCTTTTCCAACTCAGTTATTCCTCACTAATTATGAGTGCGATCTAATAAACTCATCCTCCTTCCAGAAAAAAAAAAGTATTGCTGTAGAGGATTCTTACTTGTTTTGACCAAAAAAAAAAAAAACCAACAAAAACCTGAAATCTTCCATTTGAAAAGGATTATCTTTGAACATTCTTTCCAGTTTCTATTCTGGCAAGCTATCATTTTTTTATTTTCCACGTAGTTAACTAATTTTGTTTTGTATGCTTCAGTGACATCAGAAATCCCTTTTCTCTAATTTCCTACAGAATTTCACTTCATTTTGTTTCATTCCTCACCCTTTTTCTTTCAGACGGTCAAGAGGAAAAGTCAGACTCTGTAGTCTTACAAAATACTTCTCTGTCACATGAAAAATTTGGGAGAATACATTGCTTTTTCTCTCAAAATATACCTGATTCCATCTGCTATTTTTAAAATTAAAATCTATTATGTCTTGGGTCATTCATATTTCCCCTCTCCTGCACCATCAAAATGTGCAAAATAATTCAGTAACAGAATAGCTGTAGGAAATTGTGGATGATGCATACATGCATAGAAAATGTGAAAAAGCAAGCAAACTGATTTATACAGTAATAATAAATTACAGAGAAACCAAAGTCAAAGGTTAATTTAATGTGATCTATCTTAATGCATCTTAATTCTAATTTGGCAAAGTAATTGAATACTTTTGCACTTAATGTCTTTGAGGAATCATGGTTCTATTACATTAATATTCTGATGCATAGTTCTGCTGTGTTGCAAATAGTGTATTATCAATAATATGATGCATAGGCAAAAATTCAGTTCCATGTACTTTAATACACTCATAAAAATATAACACTCATTTCTCTATTTACTTTGTGATTTTATTATTACAGTAATTATATAGCATGCAAATTATTTCACTTTAATATTGACAATTGCAACCTTTTAATTTGTTGAGTTTTGCCTTAACATTTAGTAAAGTTGTCTTCATTGAAGTTGGTTCAGCTGTTATATGGAGAAAAAGAATTTAGTTCTGTAGCTGTACTGTTCTGTGAGTTAACACATATTACTTCTATTTTAGTACGCGTTCTGCCGATAAATCAAGAACCCTTTCCCACAATAAAAGAGTAATTATGAACAGATAGCAAACTCTTAATTGCACACCTTTTATTAATACAGACAAACTTAGTAAAAATAACCTACAGGAAGAGGGGTGTCTCTGACACAACCTTAATACACACTTGCAGTTCCTGTCTTGTGTTGAATGCATCTTGGTTTAGAAAGGAAGAAAACATTTAAAGCAAATGTTGAAAACATTCATAAGCCTCTTCTAATTCTTCTCCCAAGAGAAAGACTTACTTCAATGCTGTATGAAACAAGCCTTAAAAAAATTGAGTCCATTTTTTCAGGGATTATTTAAATTATATAAATAAAAAACCACCTGAACTTTGTTGGAAACAAATAGCTTCTTATTTAATGATTTATTTATTTGCTTAGGCTAAATGATGAAATATGTCAAAACTTTTCCAAAAGTAATGCAAATAAAGAGAATACTAGTAGTCAGATAATAGGTCACATTCCTTTGTGAACACAGTGAGCATTAATACTTCAGAAAATCCAGATCTGTTGTGCTTAAAAAAAAAATAAAAGGCATCAGAAAACCTTTGTTCTTTCTTCTGGCTTAACATGCAAGCCACTAATCAAGCATTGCTGTGAACTTCAAGTGAAAATCTGTCTCATTTGAGATAATTTAGAGAACTATGCTGGTTGCTTCTGAGGGGCTGGAACTTCACTGCTGGTGCCAGGGCTGGTCACAGGGTGGCAGGGGACGGGGCTAATGAGCCTGACAGGAGACTTCAAGTCTCCTGGCAGACATCAGGACATCATTTCACAATGCAACCTTACTTTCTAACTGTCACTCTCACAGACTACTTCTTAATGCTATGAATGTATTATCTGGGCTGAGTGGACCTAAATTTGTAATGCAATTAACTTTCAACATATGGTAAATCATGCTTTGTATGATATTTATTAATGTGGTTGAAAAAAACAGGTTTTGTTCTTTAGTAATAAATCAAGCAGAAGTGCCTATAAAACCAACAAAACACAAAGTGAAACTACTTGTATTATCCCACAAAGAATTAGAAAATTATTGCATCATTTTCCACCCTCTAAATTCCCAGTCAACCTATCAAGCCTAAAAATTACATTTCATCCAGCCTGGCCTTGAACACTACCAGGGATGGAGCATCTACAGCTTCTCTGTGCAGCCTGTTCCTCACTACCCTCACAAAAAAAGATTTTTTTTTCTAATATCTAATCTAAACTTGCTCTCTTTCAGTTGGAAGTCATTCCTCCCAAAACAATATTACATTGTAAAACATTAAATTGATTTCAATCCAATTAGCCACAGGAGCATAAGAATTTACACAAAATTTATCTCTATCTTCTCAAATGACTGATTTTACAAAAGCTTGAGTGTTTATTTTTTTTATTTTATAGCGAGTCACTGAGAAATGATTCTTCAGAAGCAAATGAAATGAAAACATGCTTTGAGTTCCCAGCCAGATACTGAAATTACCACTCTTACTTGAAAAAGTGTCATTTTTCTTAAAATAGTACATTCAGTTTTACTGAGTGGGTCATCATTTGCTGAGATACTGTAGATAGCTCACAAGTGGTCCGACATAAATAGGTAGGTCATCTTTACTGTTCTACACAACCATACAAAACATATAATGGGAAGAGAAAGCTAAAACCATAGAACCATTTGAATGTGCTATTAAAACAGATTTATTGTCCATATTTCTTTTTTTAAAATCATGAAGTTTAACAACACTCAGAAAGCAGATTTTATGACTAAGAGGTAGTTTTGTACATCTCATCATCACTTCTCTGAAAATAAACACTTTAGTAGTTCAACTATTTTCTGTAGTCAACAAGAAATTTAAAATAACTTTGCATTAACTCAGAAGAATTGCCACTTATTTGGCCTGTGGAATACAGCAGCTGGAAGCAAAATTTTCAAGGCATCATGACCAAAACCTACACTCAGTTTTACCGAATATATCTACATGAGGCATATGATGGGACCTTGTGAGAAAGTCTTTGCTGCAAAAGCAAAATTTTTTGTTTTGCCATACAAGCAGACAAAAGAAACCAACAGAAGAAAAAAACCCTCTTGTTCCAAAATTGAGATAATCCTCTAACTTGCAGATAACTTTCTTGAAGCTAAAGCCCTTATGTGTAAAAATGCAGAGATGTCCCAGGTGGCAAGAAGAACAGCAGCAGGACAACCCTTACTTGATTTAATCGCTATCACCCAGAGGCAAAACAAAAGGAATGCCACTGAAGTAACTTCAGTGAAGTACATTCATTGAAGTACTGAATGCCATTCAGTAACCTCTCAAAACTGTGAACTGATCGTGGCTGACCCATGACTTCAATGCCTCCGCACTGAAACTTGAGGGCATTGTTGATGTGTTGCCTGTCATTTTCATAACTGAGGTACTAAGCTGCCCAGGGATTTTCTGTTTGCCATCTCTAGGCTGCTGGCTTTACTCTACCCATTCCACTCAGTCTCTCTGTTGAAGTTCTAAAATTCAGCCCTAGTTGGTGTCTCTTGAGTAGGAAACAGAAATAAAGATCTGATTTCTGTGGAGGTGTAGCAGGTAAGGAAGCAAACAGAAAATTTTTTTTTGTTCCCATCTTCATTCAGTGAAGAAGCTGGATGTTTCTTTGCTGCTCCTCTGGGGTCCTTGCCTTGTCTTTGAGGCAGACACAGGGGAAGAAGTGGTGCTGATGGGAGTGAACCAACCCTTCAAGGCATGTAATAATTTCATAGTCAGGAAGAGCCAGGCTGGCAATGTCGAGGCCCAGCATCCGCGAGACCACCTCTCGGAAATCTGCCAGCTGCAAGAGCAAACAGAAAGGAATAAATTAAATAGGAAGCAAAGGAGATGTCAGGGATAACACGTACGTATAGGCATACATACAAACACAAGCACTTGTATTATCAGTGCTAAATATAGGCATATCTGCTGTTGCTCAATACAGAGAGCAGAAGAGGACAGAAACAGCCCTTTGGGGCGTACATCAAATCACGAAACACAAACAGCTGAGACTTCAAGTTTCTCAAACACAAAACAGTTTTCAAGTTTTAGTATCTTTCACAGGCATATCTTCCCAGCTGACTCAACTGCAAAAACTGAGAAAAACACACTTTTACTTGACCCTGATGACCATAAACTATATAAGGTGGAAACTCTGGTGGGCACATTCCAGAGTAGAGGTTAAGGTGCTCATCCCTGACCACTATCTGCTGCCACTCCCCTCCACCCTGCACTTTCTTGAGAAAAAAGAAAGGAGGACGTTAGAAGAAAGGTGGAGGTTTTTGGCACGTCCTGCAGTCTGACTTTGATTTGAGTCAGGATACAGCCCAAATTCAAGATGCAGCTTAGGAAAATGCTTGTTTTTCTTCTGTGCATAGCTGCTGAAAATGTCACAGGAATGGTATTTGGTAAAGTAATTAATTAAAGACACCAGCTTTCTCTCTGCAGTTCCAAATGGACAGAGGTCCACAAAGTAGCTGTCATCACTGTTGATTTATTCTTCTCAACTCACAATATCAATCATTATCAGTCAAACTTCAAGCCCTCTTAAACAGACAATAAATTACACAGCCAAAATGGCAAATGCCTTAATACTCCTTATCATCAACACACAAAAGAGGAAAATGTTACTATTTGAGGAAACATGTTTTTCTTGCTATCTATTTGAATGCCAAGATCCCCATTCCCAAGCATGAAAGAGACTCAAAATGCCACAAAGTCATCAAAACCATCAAGAAACTGGACTCATGTTCTGGGGTGGCAGCATCCTCACTCCACCAATATGCCAAGGGCTAAGGATTAGAAGGGGACAGACAGTCCTGAAATGTCTCCAAACCCAAGAGCACTGCATAATTCTAAAGCAGTTAGAGCCTGTAAAGGAAGGGGTTTGTAGCTTTCCTGAAAACAAGGTCTCAGTTTCCAAGACTTTGCCAAAGACAGTTTGTTTCAAACCCTGAGGTGCTGCCATCAGTTCAGAAACACAAATATGGAAACCAGTATAGAACAGAGCTGAGGTCTGGAGTCCTCAGCACAAGACAGACATGGACCTGACAGAACAGCTCCTGAGGAGGGCTACAGAGATGATCAGAACTTCCATGAAGTTAGGCTGAGAGAGTTGGGATTGTTCAGCCTGGAGAGGAGAAGGCTCCAGAGAGACCTTTTAACAGCCTTCCAGTACTTAAAGGGAGTTTA